>JAYMFT010399735.1:0-19011 GCA_038088735.1 Panulirus argus | reverse complement strand
ATTTCAATTAGGGCCCGGCCTTGATGTGGACTTTTGTCCGTGACTGGAGCCTTCAACATAAAAAAAAAAAAAAAAACAAAGCTGAAGCGTTTGCTATTAAGCATAACAAATGACAACTTATTCACGTCTGTTACTACTGGTACAAGAATCACTTTGAATATACGGAGATGAGGCAGTTCTAATAGCGTTTGTTTAGAAACTTCACTACTTAATCGTTCTGGACTCTTTTTCTTTTTTTTTCAGCCAATGTGAGGTGGGAACTCTCACTGCAAATTTAAGTGACCATCTTATGTACGGTGCAGAGTCCTTTCAGACATAATTGGCGCTACTGCCACACTTGACCTCTTCATCTGGAACATTTCATTAGTTTTACCGGAAGAGCTTGCTGCTATGTGAAGCTGTTGACTTTATCTGTGGAATATGATACTGATTATTTACGTGATGGGAGAACCCATGATGCAGACTTACCATATCGTCTGTCAGAGAAAGTGACGAGTTTATACAACAATGTAGAGATAACTTAAGCTTCACTTCATGGTAACTGTTAGGGTTAAGTAATAACAGTATACTTTTCTGTGGCACTGTAATTTCACCCTCTGATAAAATGACTGTAGCTTATTGTGAATTTATATATACACTTAGTCATCTGTCAAGTAATCAATAGCATGACATCAAACGGTTGAATATAGAAATACAAGAGAATATAACACTGGAAGTCAGACGTGATCACAGGGATGGTTGGTGTGGTTCATGTACGTAAACCAGCTGTAGGAGAAAGGTATTGTAGTGCTTTTGAGATGGTGTTAGGTGCTTCCTAAGACTCTAGCTATAACCCTCTTGATGTCATGCCACTGAATTAAACATATACTGAAGAACTCAGATATCTTGTTGGTGGTCATGATGAGAGGCTTAGTTGGGGAATAATGCCCAACTCAAAGAGGCATTCAGATATGTGGTACAAATAATCTTTATGTTTTCACACGTTTTTGCACACGAGCATGTAAATGTAATACATACGTGCAAACACATATAAACAGGCAAACAAGAAACACCTAAACTTTATATACAATATACTACAACACAGACTCATATACATGTATGTACTCACACGATTACGCACGGAAACATAGAAGACATATACACAAACACAAGAACAAACAAAGAGGACCTACTCATACACACATATACACATATACACAAGAAAAAACATAGAGGACCTACACATACACGTACACATATATACACAAGAACAAACAGTTATATGTTCATCTTTCCTTATATTATGTACTTGATCGCTGTTTCTTGCGTTGGTGAGGTAGAGCCAGGAACAGACAAAAAAGCCAGCATTCTCTCACTTCCACTCACTAGCTCTCACGTGATATCCACAGAAACCACAACCGCCTATCCACAACTAGGCCCCGTAGACTTTTCCATGGTTTCCTCCCCGGCCGCTACACATGTGCTGGTTCAGTCCATCGACAGCAAGTCGATTCCTGTAAACCACATCGTTCCAGTTCACTCTATCCCGTGCACGCCTTTCACCCCCATGCATATTCAGACCCCCCCCAAGGAAGGCATTTAGAATCTTTTCAACTCCATCCTTTCATCTCCAATCTGGTTTCCACCCCTTCTTGTCTCTACACTTCCACCACATAGATCCTTTTTGTCAACCTTTCCTCACTCCTCCTCTTCGTATGCCCAAAGCACATCAGCACAGCCTCTTTAGTTCTCTTAACCACGCTCTTTTCTACTGCCCCATCTCTCTCTTATCCTTTTATTATATACTTAAATACTGACGTCAGACATTTCACTTCCAACATATCCACCTTCCTTCCTACATTTCTCATCCATAGCCTATGCCTTGCATCCATACAACATTACTGCAACAACTATACCTTCAAATATACCCATTTTCGCCCTCCCAGATAACGACCTTTCTTTCCACAATTTTTTCTTTGCTCCTATAACCTTCGCCCCCTCACTCACACTATGACTTACTCGTATTTTTCCTTCCATTGTTCCATCTGCTGCCACTTCCACTCCCTCGTGTCTAAAAACACTTCACTTCCTCCACATTTTCTCCATTCAAATTCACACCCCAAATAACCTGTCCCTCTGCCATGCTTTTATTCATATTTACTCACAACTTTCTCCTTTCACAAACTCCCTCAAACTTAAATATCAGCTTCTGCAGTTTCTCACTTGAATCTGCCACCGGTGGTGTGTCATCAGCAAACAACAGTTGACTCCCTTCCCAGATCCACCTCATCCCCAAAAGACTGCATATTCGCCCTTTTCTCTAAGGCTCTTGCATTTACATCCCTGTCTACACCACCCATAAACAGATTAAACAGCCATGGTGACATCACACATCCCTGCTGCAGACCAACCTTCATTTAGAACAATTCACTCTCCTCTCTTCCTGCTTGTACAAACACTTTTCACCTTTCATAAAACCTTCTCATTGCTTCTAGCAGCTTACCTCCCACACACATATATACTTAGGACCTTCCAAAAGGCATCCCTATCAACCCAATTATGTGCTTCCTTTAGATCTAGAAATACCACATACAAATTCATGGCAAAAACCTAATCCATACATCCAATACCACCTCTGAAACCATACTGTTCCTCGCCATTGCTTTACATGCCTAAACCCTCTCACACACTACGCTCCCATACAACCTACCCGGTACACTCAATAGATTTATACATCTGTCGTTTGAACACTCACATTCATCCTTCCTGCCTTTATACGATGTTTGCATTCCGCCAGTCCTCAGGCACCACACCATGATCCGCAAATACACTGAAAACATTGCCTAACCCTAGAACAACACATGTATACATGTATACATACCGTAAAAAAGTGAGGTGAAATCCACTCTCTTGATATCATTAACAAATCTTGTGTAGAAACGAGTAAGGGGCAGGATGGGACGGGTGGAAGAGGCAAGTAGAAAAAACAGAAAAAGTTGGTAAAGAAGGAATAGGGAGACGGTGAGAGTGACGGTAGATGGAGCGGAAATGGAGAATGACACCTGTGAAAGGGGTTAAGATGGAAAAAGATGGTGAGAGAGAGAGAGAGAGAGAGAGAGAGAGAGAGAGAGAGAGAGAGAGAGAGAGAGACAGACAGACAGACAGACAGACAGAGATGCAGAGGAAAATGAGAGAACACAAACATAAAACCCTCTAGGCTGCTGGATCGGTTGGAGTTGATTTCACATTTGCCCCAGAGACAATTGACTGATACGGAAGTCGGTAAGCATTCGTCTGTCTATCAGAGCACATGTAGCAGCATCCACAAAGGGTTATTGAAAGAGTTTTTTTCTGTATTTACACCGTTTCTCCATTTAATGTGAGGAATCTGCTACATCTACTTTTCCACATGTGTAGTTCTCAGTGTTAAATGACAAGCTTTGCCTCCCTGTACATGATCATATTCTGCCATAGTTATATCTCCACACCGTGTTTGTCTATCGTAACCAACTTCCTTTGGATGTTGGCCCCCGTTGCATGATCAAGCACCACTTGTGTCTCTCACCATCACCCATACAAACATCTCCCCAAAATGTTAGCTCCCATTACATGAAGAACCACCAAGTCATAATTCCTGCCCATCACAAACGTCTCTTCATATGTCACTCGCTCTACGTCCTCCTCACTCAATCCGTCTCACCAACACAACATATGGATCAACCAGACTTCAGTTTTACTTCATTTTCAGAAATTCTGCTCTCAAGAGAAAAAGGGAACCTCTCCATAACACGGTAAAATGCCAAATTGACCAACTTCACCCGCCTTCACACATGTCATCAAGTAACAATATGATGTTTACATTATATCCATCGTTTAGCAACCTCTCTGTTCCATTCTATTGATCTCATAGCATTGTTCGTCATATCATTTCCTCTCATTCTAAACCAAGATGGTGTGCTATGTCTTCTAATATAACGCTCGTGCACAATATCATTCAGAAATATATACACCTGACATTTTATCAACGTCTTCACAACGTATTACATATTTCCATCCACTTTCCTACCTTGCCTTAGACTAGCCACTATAATATTCTTAAGCTATTCTCTCCGTATGTATGATATCCATCACCTCCTTACATTCGGTATACCACTTTAAGCTTATACTGCTTTCTTTGCTTTATTTTCTTTCCAACAAGCTCGTTTCCTCTAAGTTTCCTTTTGATGATATTCTCTAATTGTCTCCCTGTGTTAGGTGCATGATGTTGCATCTCTTTCCTCCTTTAGCAAACTTTTGCCATAATACTAACCACCTCATTCCCAACTAATTCAACATGTGCAGGTACCCGAAGGAATGTGATATCTATTTCCCCATTTTCTAAATTCTGAACACATCTAACTACCGCAATAAAAACATCGTTACGTATGGCATCCTTTCTTTTCAATTCGTCAAGGGTGCATTTTTAGAGTCACTTGCTACCGGTGTATCATTTTCTTCGTTCGTCTTTTCTCATTATTTAGAAAGATTAACCACAGCCAGTTCTGTCTGTGTTGAGGCAACTGCATAACTCAGTCCACCACTTTCCTAATTCCAAGAACCATTTCTCTCTATCACACATCCCATTCCTCTCCTCTTATTATCTCGAACACTTCCATCAGAATAAGAAATGACTTCATCGCCTACTATCAAATGATCTTTTTCCTTTTTTGTGCGAGAGCCTTTATCTGATCACAGGTAATGTTCACTCACCTGTCTACATGGAGTAGCCAGACTGTGAATATCTGTTGGTTTAAAGTTGCAGCAGCATGACATTTGCGTTACATTATGGGAACTAACGCTCCAGTCACTGACGATAGTACTCATCAAGGCCAAGCTTCGCATGAAAAATTGTAAGGGTTAAAGAAATGGAAAGGTAAGCAAGAAAGAAGAATAACCTGGTGTTTCTGAAGAAGAGAATGACATGCCTTGCTCAGAATTACTTGGCAGTAATTGTTAGGTAAACCATGGGAAGGTAAAGCACGTAAGCACTACATAATGACTCAAAACTGAGCTTCTGTCGTCACAGTTGACGACCGACGTATAATATTTTGTGCATCATATTCTGAATGTGGTTAAACAATCTCTTGTTAATCCCTTTAGCAATACCTTCCCAAGTGAAGTTGTACTTCTCGTATTCATTTCATTCATAAGTACAGTGGGGTGCAGAAATGCACCATATCCTTCTACTTGTGCAGTGATATTCTAATACTGTGTTACTGCTAGAAGGTTTCAACTCTGCCACATCTCAGAGCTTAATATTGTACAAATATCGCAAGTCTGTCTGAGATGAGAGTAGAAGGGTCACGGCTGTATGGTTCTTGTAATGAAAGTCTTCCTGCACGAAGCTTGTTCCTTTTTCTTAAAGGATTAAAATGTCACGTGATACTTGCTATATACAAAGGGATGCTTGTTATACTACAAACTAAATTCATTTAGGACTTACTCCTTTTCCTGGTCAGTGATCACTAAAATGCTCTGATACTATTCATCTGTCAGTGGAGCATTACCTACTGAATTACCCCTCAACCATACCAAGACAAATATCTATTCTACGAGAAACTCAGTAGCTCTCAGGGGTACTGGTGTTTACATACAGTAATCAAGGCAGTGATGAACCATATGTAAGCTAGACAAACAAGGGAGGAGGTCCGCTCCTTTACACGTCTGACAATTCATGTCACTTTATATTTCTCTGTTTGCTTTCTTGGTGCATGATGCTGTCAGGTTCCAGGGGACTTAAAGGGAACATAATGTGAAAACTGACTACAAAAAACTATGGAAGACGTAGATCACGATGAGGAAGAAAGAGAAGAGAAAAAGTAGGAGGAGAAATAAGAGGAAGAAGAAGAAGAATGGTTAGGGTAAGACAACATGGAAGGAGGAACTAGCTACAACCACCCACTAGACACGCTAGGCACCCATCTTAATCTCCCATTATGTAATATATCAAGACAGCTTTGTAGCGGCCGCTAATAAGCGAAGTACATCATAACTAAGTACATACTAAGACACTGTAAGTGGCTGTTTTGGCCTCTAGATAGTGCCTCTTTCCATACGAACAGCCAGTGAGGTTTGCCCTAAGGGGTTGGAAGGTTGCATATGCCATCACACCTTGAGATAATCTTTTCCAATTATTGTATTATCACTTTCTTATCTCTGTAGTAATGCTATGTTATAGGGTATCATTAAAAGCACAGCTGCTACTTATGTCGCTTATCTTTGTATAGGTGAATATAATGTAGTTAGATTTCTAGTACTCACCAGCAGCCTTGGTGTTGGTGATAACGATGGTGAGGTTCAGGGAAGCTACCACAGTGTTGGTGAATTCTCCTGCTGTACTTTCCCTGCCCACCTTCCTTCGGCAGCTGTTGCTATAGCAGTGAAGGAGACCACACTCCCTGTTTCCGATGGTAAATCCCCAGCTGCCATCACCACCTCGTCAGGAGGAGTCAACACCAGCGTGTCAACAAGGGATGGTCGTGGTAGGGAGAATTCTGCCGGTGTGAACCACCTCTTCCTTCCCAGATTCAGCAAGTCGTCATGCTGACGAATGGCCTCTTTATCCACCTGAGTCACGTCGATGAGAAATTCTTTCTATCAGAATTTTATAGCTCAAGTGAAGCTTCGAATACGGTAGTTATTGCTCCCCGTTTTCAAGGGGTTTATGTATTTTTTTATACAACGCTTCTAGCCCGGTGTGTAATGAAATCAATACTAATAACAAAGTTCTTGGAAAAAAAAGGCCGCTGAAGGATAATCTTCGTTAACTTTAATATCAGTATTAATTAAGCAGAAACGTTGCTGAAAAGAACTGGAATCCGTTAAATCTAGCTACATTTTGATTTAACTAAAGGTTCCAGTGTGATGCGCAAGATCTCTCTGACTTAATATAATTCTTTTGGGAAAATCTATGGCTTCCAGTGAGTTCACATAAGATTTTCGGATTCATACCTGAGTCATAAAGAATTCCATCCTATTTTTCCTCTTATAGTTGAATAACATACAGGAAAATGTTTTGTCTGAGAAATATTTCTAAGCTTAAGATCAAATATCAAAATGTTTCTTTGTCTAACCAAGACGTCTAAACTTCCCAGCTGAATCATTATGTTATCTGACCTTTCCATCTCAAAACGTAAAACTTGATGAAACTGCAGCGTGTTCCTTGTCCTGTGAGATAATGTGCTGTTCCACACGAGCACTATTAATCTAATGTGTCAAATTTCCGGTATGTGGGGCGAACTAACTGACTCGTTAACATACATTACAAGGGCAGGTCTCCCGTCCATCTGTGTGACGCGTCAGGGTGCAGTAGAAGAATAAGCCTCCGGTCCGCCTGTGTGACGCATCAGTGTGCTGGGGGATTGATTTGACGCTACCTAAAATCCTTGTGAGCAGGGGCTTTCCTTACTCTCTCAGGTCATGAGGTGTGACAGGGGATTTCATGGACTACTGGTTGGTCTGAGTTGGAAAGTTCTTGTTGCCTCGTGACTTAATGGTAGGGTAGCATATTGGCCTCCCACGCGGTAAGACCGGAGTTCGAATCCTCAGCACCAAAAAGCATGATGAGATAAACTGCAGGAATCTGCGTGTGAAAGGGACCTGGGAGTTGACTTCGTTAGCAGAATCTGTCGCTAGTATCCCACGTTAAGAAAACAGAAAAAGAAGAAAAAAAAATTTTTGCTGGTAAATGTGAAAACAACGTTCAAATATATGGATAACTATATATTCAGCAAGCTACTGACAATTAACATACTCCCAAAACTAGAATATTTGGTCACTTCACTTAAAAAAAGGCACAAAAAATTACTAGTTAGGGTCCGGAGGATGGCAAAAAAAATAGTTCCTGAATCAAGAGACTTGAGTTAGAGGGAAAGGTTAAAGCCTCGATTTTGCCCGTGATGGGCGTTAGGAAGAGTGAGGGGTGATCTGATCATGGAATCTAAGTTACTAAAAAAGATTGATGATGTAGATAGTAAACAGTTCTTCGAAAGATGCAAGAATAGAACAAACAGAGGACACAGCATGAAATTAAGTAAGAAACTTGTCAAGAATTGTGCGAGGAAGTACTTGTATGGTAAAAGAGTAGCGAATGTATGGAACAAAATGAATGAAGACGTGGCAAACGCATCCAGCAAACGGAAATTCAAGAAGTTGTGTGACAGTAGGGAATGCACAAGAGTTGGGGCCCCTTCAGTGGAAGGCTCCTTCTCTGTACAGTACAATTTCGTAATACAAGTAGATAATCACACACACACACACACACACGCACACACACACAACACATACACACAAACATATACACACACAGTAAGAGTTGGTCCCCACTAACATAAGTAAAAATCTTTCCACGTACTGTGAAAACAGTTACCTATACATACACGAATAATCAATACTTGTGAACCTTAAATCACTGTGTTGGATAGATGAAAAACTAGATCAGTTTCTCTGCTGAATGGCAGTCACTGGTGAGGAAACGATCGTGCCTCCAAGGAATAAGATTTCTAGGGAGAATAATCAGCTGAATATTGAGAGCGTTTGATCCAGCTTGATCCTTGAAACGTTTGGCTCAGCTTAATCCTTGAAACGCTTGGCTCAGCTGGATCCTTAAAACGTTTGGCTCAGCTTGATCCTTGAACTTTTGGCTCAGCTGGATCCTTGAACGTTTGGCTCAGCTGGATCCTTGAACGTTTGGCTCAGCTAGATCCTTTAAACGTTTGACCTAGCTGGATCCTTAAAACGTCTGACCTGCCTGGATCACTGAAAAGTTTGGCGCAGCTGGAGTCTTGAAACTTTTAGCCCAGCTGGATCCTTGAAACCTTCCACACATCTGCATCATTGAAACCTTTGATCCAGCTGAATTATTGAAACTCCTGACCCAGCTGGATCTTTAAAACGTTTATACCAGCTGAATACATCAAACGTTTGAACCAGTTGGATCCATGAGACGTTTAAAGTCATTCAGACCCGACCTCGACCCTTCTCTTTGATGTTTCACAAACCTAGTGAGAAATCAGAACCAATAATTATATGATTTATAAAAGAACAGCTTTTACCCGCGCCGTTAGAGACCAATTAAGGAAATGTTAAGGCCATCCTCATTATGAATCTTACGAAAATATTTCTTAAACTAATAATATTTAGCTTTGAAATATAGCTTCACCTTGAGCCATCTGCTCCTCATTAATCAGGTACGTAATATGTTAAGGACTTTTACGTATGATGTATGATGTACGAAAATGAAAGACTTCTTTCTTAGTATTGTGTCTCAAACAAAAGTCTTAATTAATGACGAGTATTAACAGGGATTATACTTATAATCACAAGACAATAATGTTATATGCTTATCGGCCTCCAGTTCACAAGTGACAAGATGATAAACAGTAATAAGACACGCCAGTAGTCACCAGGCTGTACTTACGATGCCGGTGGGTGAACCTTCAGAAGAAACTATGGAAAGGAAAAATATCAATGAAGAGGAATATGGGAACAAAAAGTAAACCTACTTTAATGTTTACATGGGTATGGCTAACTTGAACAGGCTGGAAATATTCTGTTTGATTTAGTTAATACAACAATACTTGTGAAATGCTGAGGGAAGTTAGAAAAGAACAATACTAGAATAAGACTCATTACTTTTAAAATAGTTTGTATATGCTGTCAACATGGATTTTTAGATAAGTAATGAGAATGAAATAACAGTGATACTTGTCTTTACATTTTCTCTCCCTTTATACAGTACCAGTCATAGTAAATACCTGCAAAGGGAGCAAAAATACGTCTAATAAAATCCCGCCACAACATGGTTGGCACCTAACTCTTACTAACAGCTCCAGGCCCTCCCAGGTAAACCAGTCCATAACCAACCACCAAAAAGTGAAACGTGAGGCTTATGCTCTTCCCTGCCTCACACTTCACCATGCTATATTCAAACATCCTCCTGCCCACTGCAAATATTTACACTGTTGAATTCTGTAGGTATCGTAAAACATTCTATCATTTGCCTCAGAGCCGCCTCTTGCAGAGAACAAATTCAATTCTCACAGACTCTCCTCATATAAATAAAGAAGGAATCAATTTAGTTATTCTTCGATTCAATTCCTCCAATTTAAGAACAACCACATAGGTGGGGAACCAAGAACTGCACTGCGTATTCAAGATGCGGTCTAGCTTGACTTAGGTATAGCGGCAATACATCCTTCCTTATAAATGTAAAGTTTCTGCTAATGAATCCTAACGTCCTATTTCCTTTCGTGAAACCTTCGTTACAGTGCTGAGAGATTTTGAAGTTGTTGGAGACAGTGACCCCTACATCCCTCACATAAGGGGAGTCCTTTACCTTGTAGCCTCCCACTCCATAA
The DNA here is from genome assembly GCA_038088735.1 of Panulirus argus. Lineage (NCBI taxonomy): Eukaryota > Metazoa > Arthropoda > Malacostraca > Decapoda > Palinuridae > Panulirus > Panulirus argus. Next base: position 8,635 of record JAYMFT010399735.1, on the reverse strand, counting down.
TCTAATTTCTGGTTGAGGTTTCCTTCTTGCAGCTGAAGTGGCTGCTGTTGCAGTTAAATTTATAAAGAAGGATGGTGACTGTGTTACTGATTGGTTAGTTAGGATTTTCAGTGTACGTATGAATCATGGTGAGGTTCCCGAGGATTGTCAGCATGCGTGTATATTGCCATTATATAAAGGCAAGAGGAATAAAGATGAGTGTTCAAACTACAGAAGTATGAGTTTGTCGAATGTCTCCGGCAAGTTGTATGGGGGAGTAATGAATGAGAGGGTGAAGGCATGTATAGAGCGTCAGAGTGGGGAGGAGCACCATGGTATGAGAAGCGGTAGAGGATGTGTGGATCAGATGTTGTCCTTATAAATGAGTGTGAGAAATACTTAGAGAAACAAATGGATTTGCATGGAAAATCTATGGATCTAGAGAATGCATATGATAGAGTTTACAGATATGCCTTGTGGAAGGTCTTAAGAATATACGGTGTGGGAGGAAAACTGCTAGAAGCAGTGAGTTTCTATCAAGGGAGTAAAACATATGTACAAGTGGGAAGAGAGGAAAGTAAATGGTTCCAAGTGAAGGGTTGTCTGCGACAGGGGTGCGTGGTGTCACCATAGTTTAATTGGTTTATGGATGGGGTGGTGAGGGAGGTAAATGTAAGAGTCTTGGAGAAAGGGGCGAGTGTGCGGTCTAAAGAGTATGAGAGAGCCTGGGAAGTGAGTCAGCTGTTGTTCGCCGATGATACAGCACTGGTGGTGGATCTGAGTGAGACTGCAGAAGTTTTTTGATTGAGTTTGAAAGATGTGTGAAAGAAGTAAATTGCGATTAGATATGAATAGAAGCAAGGTTATTAGGTTTAGCAGAGTTGAGAGAGGGGTTAATTGGGGGTAAGAGTTTGAATGGGGAATCTCTGAAGGAAGTGAAATATTTTAGGTACCTGGGAGTGGGTACTGAATCAAATGGAACCATGAAAGTGAAAGTGAGTCTCATGGTTGGTTTAAGGGGCAAAACCTCTGGAAGCACTGAAGAATGTGTGGAAATAGTGATTGTTATCTAGGAGGGCAAAAATGGATATGTTTCAAGGTATAGTAGTCCCAACAATATCATATGGATCGAAGCATGGGCTATAGATAAGACTGCGGAGAGGAGTAAGGTGGATGTACAGAAAATGAAATGTGTGAGAACAATAAGTGGTGTGAGATGGATTGATCGAGTAAAAAATGCAAGGGCAAGAGAGATGTGTGGAAATAAAGAGCGGCGGTTGAGAGAGCTGAAGTGGTTGTGTTGAAATGGTATGGACATATGGATAGAATGAGTGAGGAAATGTTGAAAAGATATGTCAGAGGTGGAAGGAACAAGAATAAGCGGGAGACCAAATTAGAGTTGGAAGAATGGAGTGAGAATAACTTTGAGAGCTCGGGGCCTGAACGCATATGGGGGAGGGTGAAAGGCGTGCACGGAATTGAGTGAATTGGGCCGATGTGGTATACTGGGGTTGACGCGCTGTCGATGGACTGAACCTGGGCATGTGAAATGTCTTGGGTAAACCATGGAAAGGTCTATGGAGCCTAATGTGGACAGGGGGATGTTGTTTCGGTGCATTACACATGACAGCTAGAGAATGGATGTGAACGGATGCGGCCTTTCTTCTCCTACTCCTGGTGCTACTTGGCTAGCGTTGGAAACGGCGATCAAGTATGAAAAAAATGAATAGTAATTATAATGAAAATAATAATAACAATATTCACATAAAGAGAGAGAGAGAGAGAGAGAGAGAGAGAGAGAGAGAGAGAGAGAGAGAGAGAACCAAGCTGTTATTTTCCTGTTATAAGAGTTTCAGCATTAATAAAATCCTGCTGCCGTCTCGTTGAGGTCATCAAACAAATTAACGTAGAAATAAGAGTATGAGTTTTCCAGTTGCAGACATTGCTAGAATATTGTGCCTCTCGCATTACCATAAAAACAATTCAGGTTATTATACGAATCTTTGGAACCATATTTCTAAATGAAGTTTCCTACGCCATCTTTTAAGAGTTTGTAAAGAGAATTTTTGTGACTAATACATAAACTATTGTGAATCTGAAGACTATTAACGACATTTATTTGGGATTAAATTCTAATTTGGAGAGAACTGTCTGTATGTGTGTTTCTGTTTATGTGTGTGTTTATGTGTGTGTGTGTGTGTGCATGTGTGTGTGTGTGTGTGTGTTTATAGTAGTATTAGTAGCAACAGCAGTAGTAGTTACTAACTCTCATGAAACTATTCTTAAACAAGATGAAGTCACTTAGAACTATTATGAGAATATATAGAAATATTATCATGTGCACAACTTTTTCATATAACCCAAAATGATCACCGGCATTGTACCCTGCTTCATATATTATTACTGAATGAAAATTTCATGGCATGAACAGCATCAATTTTTGCAAGTTGAACATGAATGAAATAACGTTTGCCAGGAGTCACAGAAATGGATTTTTTTTCATACATCTTCGCCATTTCCCGCATTAGCGAGGTAGCATTAAGAACAGAGGACTGAGCATTAGAGCGAAAATCCTCACTTGGCCCCTTTCTCTATTTCTTTTTTTGGAAAAGTGAAAACAGGAGGGGAGGATTTCCAACTCCCCGCTCCCTTCTCTTTTAGTCGCATTTTACGACACGCAGGGAATAAGTGGGAAGTATTCTTTCTCCCCTGTTCCTAGAGATAAGAGATGGAAAATATCTAATAAAAATCAACCAAACGTGACTAGGAAAATAGAATGTTAGGCATTACACTACCGGACCTCTCGTGTTGAAACTACGTATCATATTTGGACAAATTTGATCTGAGAAAATACATATATGCAACTAAATTTTGGTGTTATTTTACATGGGTTCCCTTCTACTCTTATGGTAGATTTTTTAAACTAAAACATAAGCGTAAATCTAAATTGTATGTACCATAACTTACAGATATTTACCTCTATTGATTTGCTTTTGTGTTAAAATCAAGATATTGCGATATAACATTCACAAAAACCTTAACCTGACAAGAACGTTAATGTACAGAGCACAGTCACTACCTTACCTCCATGAAAAGCGACGCTTCTTCGCCTGTCGCTCGTACAAGAGTCCTAGGACCGTGTCCTGTTACCGTCCAGCAATAGTCCGCTGACATGGCTGAACTCCATTTGCCCTGGTACCATTTATCTATCGCCGAGATGTCTTGATGGAAACGCTCTCGGTGCTCATAGCTCACTGCGCTGAGGTCAGCCGGAAACAAATCCAAGTGAGAGTGGACAAAAGTTATTTTCAAAAACGTTTTGCAGCCGATTTTCTGATAGAATGACAACAGTTATTTCCATAAGTTCCTTGTAGGTTTCAGCTTTGATATTTCTTAGAAAGTTGGTTACTACTAGCCAGAAAGTATTTCAGGCTGTCTTCTTGTCACCACTTACGATGCGGTCGAACAGCTCATCTATGAAGAGCTCGCGGATTTGTGGACCGATGAAAATACTCTCCTTGATTTTCGCCTCACTGAAGCTAGGAATTTTCCACCGAAGTACCTAAACGATGGCCCATATTTATCCACAGGCAGTGTGGTACATACATGTTGCACCATCGACCACGAAAGGCCTTCCCCTGTAGCCATTTACCTGACAGATGCAGCCGTGAAGCTGCTCTGCCTGGTGGATCCTGGCTTACTGAACCATTGAGGACATTTGGGCTATGCAGTGTGAGGCTTATGGCTATATGTGGCAACGTCACTTGCCTTCAGCACACGCCTTGCACACCAGGGCTGGACTTGTCCATAACTTACCATACATTAGTATGAGCCCTCACTATTCTCCTTCTACTTTGTAAACATGTAGTCAAGCCATAAACAGTTCCATGTCTTTGTCCCTTTTCCCTATTTTCACTTCTTTTTCCTTTTCTTTATATTTATTTCCTTCTAGGGTTTTTTTTCATTTTTACAACACACCAAACCTTCATCCATACAAATCATGGGAGTCTTTGGAAACCTGGATGTATACAAGGCACGGCACTTTCGCTCTAGCGCCAATTTCCTCTACTGACCCGAGAGCGACTTTACCTTTGATACACAAAGATATGTGACTGTTGCCGAGCGTCTGGTGTCCTCTCATGTTTCGTCTACCAAATTGCAAAATGTTTTGCCACTAATATACTGTGAAGTATGAAGGCTTTGCCACTGATATACAGTGAATTATGAAAGTCTTATTACTAGCGTAAAGTGAAACATATGTGTTACTATTGATAGAGAAGGAAACATGAAGGTTTTCCACTTAAATACAATGAAACATAAAGTTTCTGCCAGTGATTTATGCTGAAATATAAAGGCCTTATCGATGATATTCAGTGGGACATGAACGTTTTACCTCTAATATATATAGTGAACCATGAAGGCTTAAGCAAAAATGATTACAGTGAACCATGAAGGCTTAGCCAAAAATGATTACAGTGAACCATGAAGGTTTCACCAAAAATTTACAGTAAAACATGAAGTTCATACCAATAATGTGCTGTAAAACAGCAAGGTTTTACCAGTAAAATCCGACGAAACATGGAGGTTTTTGTTATTGATATTTAGTGAAATAATAAAGTCTTACCTATAATATAAAGCTAATGTACTGTGAAATATGAAGACTCTACCAGAAATATGCAGTGAGTATGATAGTTTTACCAGTACTATACTGTGAATCATGAGGGTCATGTCACCTACGTAATGTGAGAGAAAATGGTTTTACTTCTGATATCCAGTGAAACATGAAGGTTTTGTCACTGCCATACGGTGAAACATGAAAGTTACACCCTCATTGTTTAGTAAAGCACTGAAGTTATACCATTCATATAAAATGAAACATAAGTTTTTACCGTACATATACAGTGAAACATGAAGGTTTTACTAATAATATACCGTGACACATGAAAATGTAAAGTGAAAAATAGAGGGCTTACTAGTAATGTACTGTGAAACGTGAAGGTTTTATTAGTAATACACGGTGAAACATGCAACAGGCAGCGAGCGTGTGTTAATCTCCAGCTGGGTATCTCCCCATGGACGCAGGGCTGGTGGAAATGCTGCAGTTTCTGAGATTAATTTCTTGTAGTCTTGTTAATACTCTAACTGTTATAGTCACGTGGGAAGGTCTGCAGCAATTTCATATTCATTTTCTGCGTATGGGAATGATAACGTTAGTCTGGATGTTGAAAAGGATACAGATTAAGAACAGTAAATCATATTGTTAATGAATTATATTGTTCCTTTTATTCAACATTCATATTTTTGTTTCTTTTTATATCTTTTTTTGCTAATTTGTCACTTTAAGTAAAATAGAATTAATTTGCATAGTTATTTGTGTTGTACCAGTGTCCATCTTCCGTGACAAAAGAAATAATAGTGTAGTTCTTTTCAACGTGACATACACCAAATATTCTCATTATTTGCCCAGCGCTGTTAATGAGTGGCCAAAGCTACCTCACCAGCATGAACACATCATCATAAATAAGTCCTAGTCATGTAATTCAACATAGTAACTTTCTATATTCTAAATGAGGTGAAAAGTTCATCCTTTAATGTACGGTAGATTATGCTAGTTTGAACTAGGTCAGGGTTGTTGCGACTTGTTTCAAGGTCATAAAATGAGACAGGACGTTGGTCAAGTAGATTTTGTTTTTACAAAAAAATAAAAGAAAGAAAAATGCAACGATATGACTCTCAAATTTCAAAGATCTTCGCACTGCTTTTGACAGGCGGTAAATTTGGGATGATATTAATGAAAGCGATATGTGCCGTAGATAAAACAACGATCTGTGCAAATGGGGTTCAATATGCTCCGAAATTTTACGTGTGACTATTGATGTTCCGGAAGGGTTGGTATACCTGTCCTCACCCACCACCATTCAGTACCCATCACAAGAGTGTGTTGCCATATGGGAATAATTTATCAGTATACATGTCATTGCCGTCTCACAGTATAGGAGACTCCTGATATATGGCTTACGTAGTAATGTATCATACATGGTCTATGGTTGCAGTGTATAATTTGCTTTGACGTCTTAATGCCATCTAATATTCGAATCATGTGACAGAGTTCGTTGATTACGAACCTGGTTCCCGAGACGCTTCACCGCCGGTAATGAACCATATCCGAACTAACAAGTGACGATTTAATGTTTCTCATGCCATTCCTCATGGACGCCTCACAGCAAGCGCGGGGAGTCATTGTCGCCCATTACAGTGAGGGTCACAGCATTTCTGAAATTGCCCGAGTGCGGGTCGTTGTCCACCGGAACACCGTCTTTCTATGGATCTGGCTATACCACCACAGCTGATCGGCAACGGAGCGGCCGACCACGCAGCACTATCCCCGGAGGAGGACCAGGTTGATCGGTTTGATTTGTTAACATGTCGTAATGTGGCATCTAAGAAGCCACGAGAGATGCGATCTAACATCCGTGCTGGTGGCATCCTTGATGCCTCGCAGTTTCAATGCCGTCATAGCGGCAGGAGATACTTTACACAAAATGCTAACCAAATAGAATAGATAGCCAGTTCATGTCTTCATTTCCTATATTTGGGTATTCATGTAAAACGACACATTAGTAGCACACACTTCTGACGCCAGTTCAGATGCTTATCAATCCAAGGAGAGGTAATATACCGTTACAGAACAAAGCTTTTGAATGGGGTGAGAATCACTTGTTGGAAAATGGAGGCCACTACCGGAATGGAAGGTCAAGTTTTCAGAGGTTCTGTAAAGCAGTAAAATTACATATTTCTATTGTTTATTTGTGAAGTTTTAATGCATCAGTGTGACTTCATATGGGTACTTATAATATTGCAAACATGATTGACGAATAAGACAGAAAATACCACAATAAATCAACGCTTAGTATCACAGTAATACAAGGCTACCGATCTCCGACCCGAACAGCTAGCTCTCATGAACCAATGTTTTCCGACCACGGTTTCATATTGTTTCCCAAAAAGTATGCACAGATAGTTGTTTCCGATTCTGTACATAGATGGGTTTAGCCTCATTAAAATGCTGAAAGCAGTAGAGTGAACATTGTGTCAACACGTAGTTGACGGTCTTTTTCCGACGTGATAGCAAAGTGGTGGAAAGATGACATAAAGAGGTGTCTGTTGTCTAAGAAAACAGCACATGAGAAACTCAATGAGACCAATAACCAATTTAGTATGTACGCCGCGTAGAGAAACTTGGAGAACTTTACGTCAGTGGAAACGTCAGTATGAAGCGTATCTTGCTGAAAATAGGAAAAGAAACCTTAACGAGTTCATGAGCATGTTAGAAGTAAGAGAGTAACTGAAACTAAGATTTTCATTGCTAAGAGAGGATAACTAACGTTTTGCGACATATTGACATAAGAATCGAAGATATGTTATCAGAACTAAATAGAATATGAGTGGATGAAACAGCAGCCCTAGATAAGTTATCTTTTTAAACAATGAGACATACGAAAACGAGATAGTTAAACCCTTGACTGATCTCAGTAAATGACCTGCTACAGGGAAAATTATAGAGAAATGGAAGCTTGCTAATGTAAACCCTTTATAAAAAAGTGATAAATCACTGCCCGAAAATTTATCGTCTGCATAGTTTAACGTCTGTTGTTGTTAGATTAGCGGAAATCATCATTCAGGATAAGACTGTAAATCTTTTCGAAAATCCCCAAATATTACAACATTCTCAGGATGTCTGACAGATCTGCTTGATTTCTCTAATTCTAAAATATTGAAACAAGTATGATGAAAGTAAAGCAGTTGGTTTTGCCTATCTTCATTTTCAAAGGGCATTCGATAAATCTCCACTTCAAAATTTTTTCGTTATTTAAGTTACATGGGAAATGAAAAGTAAAGAGAGACATGTGGTAATGAAAAGAATGTGGTTGAGAGAGCGGAAGAGGATGCGCGAAAATGGTTTGGACATATGGGTAGGATGGGTGAGGAAAAGTTGACAAAGAGGATATATGTGTCAGAGGTGGAGGGAACGAGAAGAAGCGGGAGGCCAAATTGGAGGTGAAAGGATGGAGTGAAGAGATTTTGAGAGATCGAAGTCTGAACATTAAGAAGGGTGGAAAACGTGCACGTGACAGCGTGAATTGGAACGATGTGGTATACAGGGGTCGACGCGCTCTCAGAGGATTTAACCAGGGGATGTACAGCAGCCAGGGTAAACCATGGAAAAGTCTATGGGTCCTGGCTGTGGAGAGGGGGCTGTGGTGTCAATTACTGCAAATGACAGCTGGAGAATGGATATGAGCGAATGCAAACTTTCTTCGTCTCTTGTTTGCGTTACCTGCGAACGAGGGAACAGCAATAGAGTATGGGAAACAAAATATATAAAGATATGTATTTATTTATCGTACTTGATCGCTGTTTCCCGCGTTAGCGGGGTAACGTCAGTAAACAGACGAAGAAATACCCATCCACTCATATATATACACATATACATAAATGCACAATACATACATATACATACCAATATATATATATATATATATATATATATATATATATATATATATATATATATATATATATTCACTCTCAACTTTCTCCTTTCACACACTTTTCCAAACTCAGTCACCAACTTTTGCAGTTTCTCACTCGAATC
>JAYMFT010399724.1:0-19012 GCA_038088735.1 Panulirus argus | reverse complement strand
TCTATCTATCTATCTATCTATATATATATATATATATATATATATATATATATATATATATATATATACTTTTGCATGCAAGCACCTCATAACACGTGAGCATGTACTGGAGTTACTCATAGTAACGGCCAGTGGCCGTGTGAGGTGCAGGCTAACTAAGCAGGTGGCCCGGCAGGAAAGACCTACAATATTATGGTAGCTTGTTCCAACGCTGTCACGTTCGCTGATGTTAAGTCTACCACGGCACACCCTGCTGGGGTTAGGTTTTCTAAGGTATAGTCTGTTGGCATCTGGTTTACCAAGGCAATCTACTGGGGTCCAATCAACCACGGTAGAGTCTACTGGGGTCTAGTTTACCATGGTACTACAGTCTGCTAGTTTCTAGTTTAACTAGGAAGTCTAGTCTACCAGGGTAATGTATACCATTATATAGTATACCTGGATGTCTAGTTTACCAATTCACAGGCTGCCGAGAAGTCTGATGTGTTATAAAGGTTGTGACTAACATGCAGGCGCAGTTCTCGGTGCACATCCCCCCCCCCCCTTTCAGTGCCTGACATCAGTCCCGTGCATCGTCCTGGCCTTAACAGCCTTATAGTCCATCATACCTGGTGACGCGGCCATAGTACAGGAAAGTGCCAATAATACGACTGAAGGTCATCGAGGCGGGTAGAGGCAACACGACCGTCCGTCACAACACTAAGTACCACCACCACCACCACACACACACACACACACAACACAACCTGCCACAACACCTAACACACTCTTGAAGCTCAGCTCTCATCATCATAACCAAGAAAAAAAAACGTACAAATCTGGTTTTACACTGGGAGGTAAAGATAAGACAATGAAGAGAATGAGTGACTATTATTCAAGAAGTGTTGGTTTACGTTGAAGAAAGAAAACGGCAGGAGGCGTTGTTCAGAAGAGGGAGGAGGCACGTGCCTACATCACCTCTGGCAAATTTGTTTAACATTCACGTTCATGTTCGTAACATGAGCAAAAACAGATATAAATCCGTGTGAAGATCCTTTAATTTGGAGTTCAAGTCGTACCATACAGGAGAGAGATATTTTCCCCTTAAGGTGGTATTATGTGCAACAGACAGACACGTATAATATTCCCACTGTCCCACTGTGGTGATGCTTTTGCAATGGTTACAGTTTCCCCGCTTTCTGTGTCTCGTACAACCCGTCGCGTCCCCCAACGGCACAAGCGAGGAACTACAAAAGCAGCGTTCACCATCGCCATTATCACATTGTATGGTGAGTGGAGGCTTGAGACCAGAATTTGTGGAAACGCCACAACCTCAGAGCCAACAGCACCACCACCAGAGACGGTGAGTGAGAGGTGCAACCCCAGGGCCTCGCCTCCCTCAGCTCTACGTCATCGTTAAGAAGACAAACACTTACCTTAACAAGTCGTCCTGACCAACGGACACGATGACCCAGTACGCAACTGGTCCCTTACCTGGAAAGAAAAGAAAATAACAATTACCACACGTCGCTTCTGACAAACTGGCACATGGAAGGTATTATCACGGCGCAAGTCTGACAGTAAAAATTACAATACGGTGCACCACATGCATTTGTATCTGTCATGAAGACAAGTTCGTTCCACCACAACCGCACCACAATACTGGACACGGTAACTCAACTCAATACCATCTTCGCACCATTCCAGGCCGTCTCCTGACAGGTGCTGGCCGAGCTCATCCAACCAACCACCAGCAGCCTCGCTCCATCCGCCGCTCTCAACACACACACACACACACGCCACTACCAGGCATATGAGGCCAAAGTCGAATACAATATCCTGAGATGTATATCGATGCTTTTACTGTGCATACGAGAGAGAGAGAGAGAGAGAGAGAGAGAGAGAGAGATGAAAGAATGTGCACACTATTCCACACGAGACTCGTACAAAAAGAATATAAACATTTCCTTACAGGCCTACTGGGAGAGAGGCGGCCCAGCAGCAGCTCCCACCAGCCCCTCCCATCACAACACAATAACCAAATAATGTACCATGGCGGCCACACATCAACCATTACGACGAGGCAAGTCCTGTAGCATGGTAGTACGATGGTACTTATGTACTACTCTGCTAATGTACTCTTCTTTCATTATGTATCGCCACCACTGTTGGCCTGACCATCCCAGCACAATATATATATATATATATATATATATATATATATATATATATATATATATATAATTTTGTGTGCAGCGCCCCCTATCAGCCAGTACGTGAATATAATGCCTGGATACAAAACAGTGTTATACATCCCCAGGTGGTGCAGCTTTAGTTGTCTCAACTCAATCTTACTCGAAGAAGTTCGTAGCTTAACATTCTCCTGACTCCATGCAACATTATACTGTATAATGCACAATGTTACGACTTCATACGACCTTATACACTACCATATACAATATAAAGACTCCATACAATATCATACAACATGATATACAATATGAAGTCTCCACATAAACGTATACCGCAATATATACAATGTTAAGACTCCATGCAACCCTATACAGTCAAATACACAACGTGAAGTACACTTAATAGTGGAAAGTCCATTACTTACGTACTTAAAATTGTCACCAACCTCGTTAATGAAGTTTTCTGCCCCTAAATTCGACTTAATGTTCCATTCGACCAACATAAGCGTCGAACCCACGTCAACTGGCGTTATCTTACGCCTTGCTTTTACAACTACCACTGGCCGGAAATTCAAAGCATCCCAGCCTTTGGCCTTGTACCGCGTCTTGACGAGGAGCAAGAACCATATCATCCCGCAGTGGAGACACGCGAAGACGAGAACTTCTGCATAACAGAGTGCGAGCGAAGCAGGTAGGCTGGAGGGAGGTCATGAGGCGCTTCCCGTGTCCATGCCACGGTGGGCCAGGGTGACGCCCAGCCCACCATTAAAGGTATCAGGTTAATCCGTCCCTCACACACACACACCTTCAACTACCACACTTATATCATGACCTCCCCCCACTCACTTTTTAACTTTTTGCTCTGATATTTGCCGGGCTAATCTGACAAGGGACAATCATATCCACACGCAGCTCAAGCTTGGCACTAGCACCCTACATCGCCACTGCTAACGAGAAAGTAAATGATGCAAAATAATCAAGCAAGAATATTCCAAATTTCAGGGCCACAGGCAAACCTTTAGATGGAGCGCTTCCTTTAGCTCAGTGAGAGACTCCTGGCCCAGTTCACACCGCCAGCCACAACAGCCATGGGCGCCACACCTGCTCGTCTGTCGCTGGGGACAATCACCATGAAATCAGAGGGACGTTGCTTCATCCCAGAAAAGTGGGTGATGGCGTTGGCAGGTGCTTCCTCAACCCCTTCCGCACGACGCGACGGTGCGACCCTTCAGCACCTACGAACTAACCTTTATCTCAACGGCGCGAGCTTTGAGCACGACGGTAAGACCCTTGAAATACGATGGCACAGTCCTTGAGTTCGACGGTACACAGACAGCACTTCGAGTACCATGGTGCGATCCGTGAACTCGTCGGTGCGACCATTTAGCACGACCTCGGCTTACGACACTTCAGTACGACGGTGCGGCCGCTGAGCACGACAGCACCTCACTAATGATCCAATACCTGACTCCCTTCCTCCTCCTCCTCTTCCTCCAGAATACCCCCCCAAAACCAGCCAAGACACCCCTCTCGCCGTCACACAGAACGAGCACGGAGTTACACAGCGAGCGAGTAAAAATTCATATACTACTCGCAATTGCAGAAAAGAGCAGGTCTCTTTCGCCTGCCGGACTGACTTCTGTCGCAGAGTTCAATCTGTGACGTTCGTGTCCCTAATTTCTTCTTTCATTCCCAGTGCTCAGACATCAATAGTAAACTGATCAGGAAACTGCCGGAGGCAGAGAGAACCGAGCGAGCAAAGTTACGAGGATAATAAGGCAAACAGGAAGGGAGTGCCTGCCGGAGCCAAAGTGGGGTCACACAGCCAGACTGGGTCACTGCCAACTCGAGAATAACGACCGCTGGAGGGCGCAGTGGTAATGTCCCAGTGAAAATGTCGTATAAAATTGTAAATGACTGTGCTTCTGGCAGCGGCCAGGTCAGGTTAATGTTGCCACGGTACCCACGGCACCAAGGGTGGCACTGACAACGGTGGTGCCAGCGGTAATAAATCCAAGCACTTCTCTCGGCCATGTTTACCGTTAACACACACGGATGTAACGGGAGAAACGGAGCAAGGGTAAGGAAGGAGAGGTACGAGGACGAGGAAAGATGAGCCGATCCCGTAGGGGGAGAAGCAGGAATACACAGGCTCGTCAGAGAAGTCCATCCTGCCCCTGCTACTGAGTGTAACGCAGCCTTGGGAACTCCAGGAGCGACTGGAAGAAAAAGGGGGTTCCTGGCAGGCGTGGACCCCGGTAATAACTGGAGGACGAGCGGATTATGTCACGGGGTTGGAGGAGGTGGTGCGTGAGGGCGCAGCCCCTCCACACCACTGACGGTCCAGCATCTGGCCGACGCTTGCCCTCCACGCTGCTCTCACACACTACCTGCACCAGCTGACCTGACCCGACACTAACGACGCTAGGGTTTGGAATGCGACCAAAATCATGTACATGTTATACATAACAATGTTGGTGCTCATTATGCAGGATTAGAGGTACGTTAACACAATGTCCACAGCCCCGGGAGAAACACTCACCTGGATACACCCACCAGAGACCGGGAGACTACGCTCATATGGGTAAACCTTGCTGGTAAACACCCCATAATCGGGTAACTGACTGCGTGTATGTATGTATGTATGTGTGTGTGTGTGTGTGTGTGTGTGTGTGTGTGTGTGTGTGTGTGTGTGTGTGTGTACGAGGGCGGTAAGAGTGGGTCATGACGCTGCAGGTACGTACCTCGTGGCCGACACACGGGCAGTTAAGGTGGGCTCCCGCTGGTGGAGTAACCCTCCCAGCAGGTATAACAATGGTGTACCTTGACGCTCGCCCCGCCACAATCATACACACACAAACACACTGCCGCCCGGCCGCACTTAACGCCCACTGTGGCCGGGGCAAGTGGGTGGTCAGGGCGTGTGTGGAAGGCAGCAGGATGTGAGCACTACCATAAATATTATCAGATACGTTAATACCTTCACGTCTTGGAAAAGAGAATATAATAAGTGAGCAGAATAGTGAGGAGAACGCGTACGAGTATGGGCTATGTCCTCCGAGCGTCAGTCAATCACGTGGTACCCCATATGATATGCACTCAAAAAGACTTAAGTCACTTGGTTAAGAGCACGAGGTACTCCCAAGGCAGCAAGGTCGACCGTACAAGGGTTATGATATAAACGCAGCCAGCAGGAAGGGTGTTATGACGCCTCGCAGCATGATCTCCTGCTGGACTGGCAAAGACCTGCTGCTGCTGCTGTAATGACACTTTACCTCACGGGTTCCCGGGGCGCTGACCCCCTCCAGCCAAGTGTCCAGGTTGTAAACAGACTCTTAATGCGTCGTAATGGCACACTTGTATCTCACAAAGGTTGCGAACTTTAAATAAAAACAAAATGACGAAACCCCAGTCGTGCATTTAGGGCGACGAGGGGCAATGGCCACCCTAGTACTGGTGCGAGGCCTGATGCAATTATGGCCACTGGTTACGCTGGCCAGGGAGAGGAACTTCCTCACCACCGCTCTCCTAGCACCTGTATCACCACAACCGCCTCACAACTCTCCTGACACTTTATAGCCCGACGCCTGTCATAACATCCACCTCACCGCTCTCCTGACTCTTCTGTTACCACAAACACCATCAAACTCGGTCCGCGCGTTACTTCCCAGCAGACACAACATGTGTTACACCACAGCAAGAGCGGCCGGTGCCTCCCCATCTGCTACCAACAACCATACAACACCCAAAGGTGACATAAGAAACACTCGTTACATTATTTGTCTCCAGCACCGGTCTGCCAGAGCCCTTCCCACGGACATTACCTTTCCTCCACTTCCACAAAACTAGTTATTGTTATTTGTCACACCGGAATTCTACTCGTGAATATGATCATATAAACAGACCCTAATAACATATTTACTGGTTCCGGAGGCAACACAAAAGTTGGAGGAGCACATCAAATATACATAGTTTCCAAACATCTGGTGAACATTTTTCTACAAAAGAAGAAAGGCCACTACAAGTATTTTTCGCGATAGTGTTTGGTATATGGCACTCCCCTACACACGGTGGGTGAAGTGTGAGGGCGGCCGAATGGTGCGTGTGGCTCTGGCAACGCCAGGGATGTGGGAACGAACAGCTCCTTCCAGGCTGCTACCAAAAGGCCAGGTAAAATGAGTTAGTACTAATTAGCCAGCCCGGCTTGCCTCCACTGTTCTCTGGCTACCACACGGCCAGCTAATGTAGAAGCCAGCAACAAGTTAGCCTGGAATACCTCCACTACTCTCGTGTTCTCCAGTAAGTTCAAGAAAAGGGTCGTTCTGTTTCCTCTACGGCATCAACTTCCAACATCATCCTTAAATATTATGACTATTTTGACTTTTCCTTTTTTTTTTGTATAATATCAGTAAGAAATGATAAAGTCTTGGTGAAAACGTGTAAAAACAAAACCACAATAAAAAACAGAACCTCTAACCAACAAAAACCAATGCCATTTAAATATCTTTTTTTCCGGAAAACAAAAGGTATTGTCTTCACTCCTGCTTCCCACACACTCCGCAAGTCCCACCCACTCTTGCCCCGAGATGAACGTGTAGGCCGGGTTGCCAGCTTATTAGGTGTCTTTATACTTAACATCCCAACTCGGAGTAAAACCTGCTTATAGAACTCAAGCAGAGAAGGCATTCCCACAAAAGCCGGACACCAGAGGACATCACCCTGCTTTATAATGTCCTGGTTTATGACAGTGTGAAAAAACCCGGCCACCACCATACGCCACCACCTCTTGCATGGGTCTCTTCAACAAGAGAAACTCTGACGTTTCCACGTAATGTACATATGAGGCTGTGCGTCCCACGACCATTGTCTCCACGTTTAAAAAAAATCCCTTTTGTGCTCTATTCCTGATGTGAAAAGGTTGTGTGTGTGGGACACGTTGTGGACTGGTCGTTTCCCACGGGAAGGCCAGGTCAGGTGTGGTTACCGACCACCACCACCACCACCTGCCGGCGCTGCTTTAGCTAAAAGGCACCGCCCTGGCCACCCCTACACCTCTCCCTACCCTCAAATGAATACGATTTCGTTCTTCAGTTATCAACACCGCATTACAAACACGACAAAACGGATCAATACTTGACATCCTGTAACTACATCGGTGACATCAACAGAGCTGAGGGAAAGTCTCAACATTCCCCCCTCAGCAGAACATGGGTGACCACTCGAACACGGACATGGACGTCACGCACATAAGAACTCTGCAGCGCTAACACTGTAGCAAAACGTTTGGTACCGGGCACCAATAGCAATCCACAGCTGAACGACGCGACGCCCGGTCTCGCCTCTGTGACCCTAACGACTCTCGCGATTGGCGAGAACCAAATAGCTGACTGATTCTCATGTTGTCTCGGCGGCAAAACACACTCTGGTTAGGTCAGGTCGGTCCAGGTTTAGATTAGGCTAGGTTAAACTAGGTTCAGGAGTGAATATAGAGTCAGACAAGATCTGATTAGGTTAGTTCTCCGCGTGCATGAGGACGGAATTGCTATATACGAGTCTCATCAATGGTCAGTTTACCATGACCGGACGCCCACTAGCGAACCCATATTTACTGGCAAATCAAAATTTCCATCCACTCCATTTGCACCGAAGCGTGTGAAAGTGAATTACGAAGCGGACCGAACACAGTGGGAGGCCTAGGAGTACACACCATTCATTCCTCTCCCCAGGATTATCAGAATGGCTCATACGGACACATCATGTGTGCTGCAGCCGTGTCCTGTGGTACAGCCGCGAAGATAACGACCCGGAACACAAAAAATTACTAATGTGTAATGTGGCAACACAACCTCACCTAAATCAACTGTTCGCAGTTAACCTACCCCCATGCCATTTTCTTGCACAATACTAAACACTTGAATGTAAAAATATATACCAAACACGTAGCACTATAAATACAACATACTTCGTTTTTATGTTTCATAAGGCAACTACTGGCACATTCCCGGGCTGAAGTACATTTATAAAGCGAGCGAGGCAGCAACCCTGGCAAGACACCACCACAGTTCTGCTGATGATGATTCACAGAGAAGCTTAAAGCCAGTTATGTGTCGGCTGAGGCATAGGCTTCTCGCGTACCAGCGTCCGGATTGGTGGGTGGTGACGCTGGTGAGTGGCATGGCAGCGAGCAATGGTGTGTGTGTGTGGAAGAGGTTCACACAGTTAATGATAAAGACCGTGTCACTACGTACACTCCTATCGTTGCGGATTGTCTTTGCGCGATGAGAATTCATTAATCCTACAGCGAGATCCACCAACCCCTTCCTATGATGGACGGGGCATAAGATCAAACATGGCAGCCGAGGCCTTCCTTCTTAAGGAGCCAAGGATATGACCGTCTGCACGACGGGTATCCCTCCTTCCCTCCCTCGGGGCTGTGTGTCATGTTACCCACCCTGAGTCAGTGGATGACAAAAGCAAACTCAGAGAATAAAAACACTCAGGATCTGATTTATCATAAAAGGTAGTATCATTAGCGTCTATAAAAGGAGCTGTTGCCACACGCAGCCTACGACTGGAGTAGAACGTGGACGGCAAATCACTACACCACACCTTTCACCACCCAGAGCAGATACCATTAAAATCTAACTTCTACAATAAGTGTACAAAGTGAGAAAAATAAATAACGAATAATATACCTCTAGTGTGAAAGAACGTCAGGAACGGATCACAAAAGATGCGCTTCAATACCTTGCCACACACACACACACAACAATGAGAGGGAGACAGATCTCAATGAGGGTAAGTGCGACATTCGCTTTAAATTAAGTAAAGGACATTCTCAACACCTGCCGCTCTCCCCATCAAGGAAAACCGAATAACGAGGAGATTCAGTGAGAATGACAAATGACGGACAAAGAGCCATTCCAAAGATGAACAGAGAGAGAGAAAGAAAAGCACGCCATTGTATTCATTATAGAAATAATGAAATGAAAAAGGAGAATCACCTCCAGAATTTACATGCCATGAACGTACTTACTTGAAGATGGAAAGATGACAGAAATATCAAGGAAGCTGCGGCAGTCGGTGTCTGGTGGATCATTAACTACCCCTGCCGATCAAGGATCTCAAACGACAGCGTCCTGAATACGGACCATCGTATGATTAGTGAATCATTCACGTCGACACCTTACTATCGAATTCCTGGAATGCCACTCACCGCACGGCCATCATTCTGTTCCAAGTTCAGACTCCTGGAAATTCGCCCACATACAGACATACAAATCTCGACTTACACAGGCACTAAATAAAGCCTAGATTGGGAGTGTATTCGACTCGTGCGTTCTCCCGGTAAGTTCGAAAATCACCCAAACGTCCTCAGTCCATAAGACTGGAAGCCAGGCACCTCCATAGTAATCATCTACTAAAACTGCCATCATTACAGAGAGATGATTTCAAGTGAGATCTAAAAGTTGATTAACTTCTTGGGATCAGTTCGACACAACCTGAATTGCTTCACGGCAACAGGATTCTGCTCTGACTTACGAGCCCCCATCACACTCTAAGGAACCACAACACAAAGTCGACCTGACCTACACGCTCTATACGAGCCCCTGGGAGACGTGATCACGGAAGCACAGCACACGAAAACACACAAGAATGTACATGTAATAAAGTGACAATATGGATCTACTTCTAGCAAACCCATCAGAACAGGTTCTCTCTAAGCCAGCCAAGGCCAGTGACTCCATACGGAGGGGGAGCTGTAGTTGCATCTCTTGCTGTTCCTTCCTGTCATACCTAACACCAGAACAACCACAAAGATCTAGTCAGCAGATGACCCTGTGAGACGACAAAAAAAGACATCAATCAAGTCTCCCAATTAGCCACTGATAATAATGATGTGTTCAGATGAGAAACTTCAGTTAATTCATTTTATGGGAATATCAAGGAATCACAAAACTAGTTTCCAAAAGTCAGAGCAGGAACATTACTCGATGAGTACGAAGGAGCAGCGTAAATAACTACGAACACTTTCGTCACTTGACCTTTCTCCCAAAGGGCACGAGAGAGCAAGCAAGCAAGCAAACAAAAGGGGCACAAGCAAGCAAACGGGTACTCGCACTACTACAAGAAGCCCGCAGGATGACACAACCCACCAGGTATCTACAAAGGAAGAGAACTGCAGGTTGAGGTCTGCCAACTCGCAAACTGAGAGAGAGACAAAAACAATGACATCTAAGAGCACTTGCAGCCCCTCCAGCTGATAATGCTGTGGTGTAGCAACATTACCCTTTAAGGCAGGCGGACGAAACTGCCGAGTTGGGCAGCGGTCAACATCTAGATAATCACAACCCGCGCTGACCCTCGCCGACGATTACAATTGCTGGCGACGACGTTACTTCCCAAGAGTCTCTCTCTCTCTCTCTCTCTCTCTCTCTCTCTCTCAGTGTAAACATGGGAGAAATATATACTATACACGCGGAAAATACGAAAGGGCAATGGCCGCCATCCTGCATTAGAAAACAAATTCATTTAGACGTTTGAGAGATCGTATTTCGGAATGCTTACTTATCAGCTTACGTAACAAAAGTGGTGTACCCAGAAGATGCGTCTCTGACAATGATTTAGTCAGAAGCCGAAGAACGGGTGGAGGGGGGGAGGGGGGGGGAGCGAGGAAGAGGGAGTGATACAGTTTCGTATCACATCCTCGTGTGATCATCAGCACGGCGATGAGTGGGGCGCACCTCGATGGCACACGGCCGGCGGTGTGTGGAGCTTGTGATGAGTGGCCGTCCACCTCCGGCGTGGCGCCATCCATAAACCCTCACAAAGCTACACAGTGACACGAACATATCCTGGGGTCCCACACAGACATACACCAACACTCCAGCCGCCTCTCCCTCAACGTCCACACATCATCATCATCATTATCATCATCATCATCATTAACATCCATCCGAAAAAACAACCTCACTATTTTTCAGTGACATTATGAAGAAGCAACAACGACGCGCGCGGCGAATGTTAAGTGGGCGAGCGAGCGAGCGACCGGTGGCCTCTGGGAGGAGGAGACAAAACTGACAAAAAACAAACTGCTGATGGTTCTGCCTTCCATGGAGGCTGCTGGCTCCTCGGTCGGCCGGCGCCGGCCCCCCTCGCCCACCGCCTACCTGCCTGCCTCTCTACTTTCCTGTCGTAATACAGAGAGTCTCGCTCCTCACCGGGTATACAATCTCCCTTCAATATTCTCGTGGGATATCTCGTTGGGGATGCCATCCAGCCAGGCATGACGGAGCTCACCCAAATGGCAATTACCAGACCTAGTTCTGAGAGGCCTTATGTGGGCCTTTCTCGGTAGGCCGGACCTGGGGGGGGCCCGCCACCGACCCTCTTACAGCCACATTACTACCACTGGCTCGGTGCCGCCACACCGGCCACCTTTATCGGCTCCAGTGTACACATGGCTTGCCACACCAACAGAAGCAGGGAGTTTAATGTAGCTTGCTTTGTACTTTGGCTAATCACCACAATTGTGAGAATAATGATTAATTCAGGTTTGCTAATTAGAGAACCCAGCCTCCCGGTGTACACCGAGAGACTCTCCTCTCTAATTAGTAAGTCTGAATCACTTATTTACACAAGTGTGGCAAATTATGGTAATTAATTGAAGTACAAAGAAAACAGCGCTGTACTCATTTTTCCCCGTTGCTCGTGCAGGAAATGGGATGTGACATTTTCTACGATGATGATGTGCAGGTGACCTGCTCATCAACCAAACTGTCTGGGGTATATATATGTACAGCTACCCGCTGCTGCTGCTGCTGCTGCTCCCGACCCAGGCCACAAACCATCACGCACAACACAGAAACTGGACATAACTTCACTAAATAAAGATAATTGGCGTATAATCATGTGCATACATCAAATGCGTACAAGATATAATTACCGACAAATTAGTTTGTCTTGCGGCCGATGCGTCACATGAATACCGTCACCCTACAACATCCTGCGTACAGTAACACTATGCTGGAGAGTGCTACTGTTTGTGTTACGCTTTGCCACACGCACCCCTACACCACCCGCACCCCAATGGTGCGTCCGACCCACGGCACACGCACTTCACTCCCCTCCCGTGTCTCATGTTCAATCATAATCCCAGACACACACACACACACACACACACACACACACACACACACCACAAAAAAAAAACGAAAACAAAAATTCTCTGTCGCCGGTTATACATGTATTCAACTGACATGGCAGAAATGAACCGGTGGACAATAATGTTTCAAATATTGCTTGTGTGACCTTTACACTATCTACCCCCCCTCTCTCTCTCTCTCTCTCTCTCTCTCTCCCACTTTTCTCTGGACTCTACCTTCTCTCGCTCTTCTGTGCTCTGCACAGTTCGGAAACCCATGGTTGCTATCAGCATCATCGACACACACAGGTAGTGTGAGGCTACCATGGTGCAGGTGCTGACGCCGAGGTGGTGAAGACAGTGGCGCGCCTCATTGAGGTAACGAGGCAGCCTCAGCAGCCTCCCCAGGACGCCTGGTGACCATATCACCTGACACGGTACACCCTCGTCAAGCCCCGGCATGATGATAAGTGGCTTACTGTACCGTGCCCCGGGCATCAGGCAATGCACCGTAAACAACTTATCGCGAAATGGGCACTATAGCATGCACTGGCACCGTACTGTGCTCCAGAATATGTACCGTTCACCAATGTACCGTGCATCGGGATATGTACCATGCACCGGGATATGTAGCGTGCACCAGACTGTATCGCGCACCTGGATACGTACCGTGCACCAGACAATGTACCGTGCATCTGGGTCCTAAACTATACTGGGTGTCCTTTACAAACAAAATCCTTTGTAAACGCGAATGCATGCACTAGGTGGTGGCCGAGCACGCTCGACACCAGCCGTGGACAGGGAGGAACGTGAAGGCAGGTGTGACGTTGTGGCGGTGGCGGGCAAGAGAGTGTGGTGAAGGCAGATGTGGACGGGGGACAGTGAAGGACATCTTCGGGTACACTTTCACAAGTCGACAGCCACTATGGCTGTGTACACACGAACCACTAAGCAAGGTGGTACCTGTCCGCCACAAACACTTTACAATGAACACTACCACTGCGCAAGTCCACACGATGTTAAAACTGAGCCATGACAAATTTCCTTCTTACTTAACGTCTCTTTCTCTACTGCATTAATGATGCTCGAGGAACCGCCAATATGGCTGGCTCCATGATAACGTCAAACTTATAAACAACGCAACCAACTCGTTAATACTGGACTATCAGGGCTACTCCCAACAAGACAAATTCCTGAAAGAAAACCATCTGTGAGTTCTGGCACGGCTCAGATGCCTCTCACACGAGACTTATGGGAGTTTTGAGTACTTAGGGTCTTTTGTATAAGGTAATTTAGGAACACACGAGCAAGCAGTCAAAACCAGCATTTATCGTCACATCTACAGCTGCCTTGTGACAGGGTGGCCGTTACGTACTGCCGCATGGCTGATATGACAGGCGAACTTGCTTGCTCTGCCTGACTTACCCCGGCGTGAGATGCCCCTAATGCGCTGCTACCAACACGATAACTGATTCGGAGTTCTAGTTTGTGAGGTTGGTATTGGTGGTTTTTTCCTCGCTAGACTCATTCTCCATTTGCATGACAGCTTCATTTTCCCAACTTCTCTCTCACAGTAGGATTCATCACCTCAATGCCCCGTATCTGCAGGGTTAATAATTCCACCTGTGTTTAACTACAGAGGTTCAGAACCTGGATAAAGGTGTTCAATCATCTGCTCACAGCAAGAACCCTTGAGAACACCGGCAAGCCTTCTGTATTTCTGGACAGTCTTTCGCACAAAACCAAACGAGACAGGAGGCCATATAAGAGGGCAAAGAGCTCTTCCTCTGACAAACACATGTAAACTGCAACCTGTACTTACATTACCTGACACACGATGCATTGCAGACATTCGGGGGATGAGAGATGATCATCCACACACACTGGAAAGCGTCACGTGTTTGCCTACTCACCACGGGTTCGTCAGTAAGCTTTGCGATGTTCTCGGTCACCAACTTGCTTAATAAAAGAAATCAGACCCGAAAAATCGCATTATTTTTTCCCCTAGGTATCAGCTACTGGCCGCCATGTAGGCCTGGTTTACAACGTCCTAAAAAGATTCACGGCTTCTGTTGACACCTCATCTATCGTGCCTGATTCATGCATATTCTTTCTTTAGTTCGACATTCACCGGACCATCTGCACACTATTCTTAAATCATTTTGCCTGTCACTGGCATATTGTGACTGGTTATTTAAGGCTCGAGTGTGGTCAAGAGTTCTCAATGCTTTCAACCTTTCTCATAACTTATAAATATATTATATAAAATTGGCTGTAGTAAACTCAATACTCTACGCCTGGGGAATCCAGCGCTGGGCAGGAGAAATGTCTTTATAAACAAAGGTTTTGTATGAATTCGAAAAATAAATTCTCTTTGTTTAAACACAACCACTGAACGTAAATATAGCTGATAACAATGATACATTTCTTAACATTTCGTAAGCTACGTCGCCAATTCTGAATGAGTGCACCAGGGAAAAAACATGGCTTTTATAAAATAAAGTGTTATGTCAATATGAAAAGCAGAAATGTTATTTGTTTAGACACACAATCACTGATTGAAAACTGAACTGACGCTGAATTTTATATGTTTAAAAACACAATCACTGAACTAATGCTCAAGTGATGCTAAATTTTGTTTGTATAAACATACTCACTGAATGTACATTGAATTGATACTAAATTTTATTTGTTTAAACTCACACTCACAAAACGAACATTGAATTGACACTAAATTTTATAATATATATAAGTTTAAACTCACAATCACTGAAATAATATTGAATCGATACCAAATTTCATTCGCTCAAACACAATCATAGAATGAACAATGAACTGACGCTAACGATACATTTCTGAGCATTCTGTAAACTGCCGTGAACAAAGTGTGTTCTATAAGGTTTCTAAAAAAGCGGCCTTTGGTGACGTCAAACCGGCCTACCTCAAAACCTTGCCCAAGTTTTGTAGTACAGAAAACCAAGGTATAAGACAGAGCTCTAGGCACTATGGCATGGCGTTGAAAGAGTAACGAACAAACGCACCAGTACTGAAGAATATATATATATATATATATATATATATATATATATATATATATATGAGACTCATCACAGGTCATATTCGTCCATAAATCTTGTGGGATACACGTCAGCCATGTGGCATTTACTTGGAAGGAAAAGTTTCACTGCGCTTATTTGGAGAGCCTCTGCGGTGACTGCAGTGCCCCCGCCTGATATATGACTTTTCTACCCTGCAGAGTATCTCCTTCTCAAAACAACACGACTCCACAATACTCGCGTTACATCGCACCACCACCCAAGCAACTTCTGGCCTGGTCTTTACAGCGAATGCATGTTTCGCTGCCGTACTCTTATTGTATGCTTCAAGAATATACAGTATCATTTTCATTGTTATTATCATCATTATCATTTCTACAACTACTACTACTCCTACTACTACCATTACAACTACCACTACCTCTATTACCATACAACTGCTATAACTGTCGAAAAGTATCATGTTTCTAAACAGGGCGTTACTGGTCCTTCCCTCAGCAAGCTGTTCCCGATAACAGAGTCAAAAGGCTGCACACAACCCACGGAGTGATTCACTTCGGAGCGCATCGAAACGGTCGTTAACCTCTTCACCAGGACGGTACGACCCCTGATCACTACGGTGAGGGCCAGGACATCACATTCATGGGTCGTACGCGCCGTCGTGTTGCAGGGGACGACATTACACGAGACGCGGCTCACAATGGCAAGTAATGACCAATACAACTCGGGTGTCAGATAATAATTCTCCACGCTGTGCTGAAGTCACCTGGGCTTACCTCCTGAGTGCCTCACAGCGTAACAGCATCAAACGCTCTCGCTAACTGACCTTAACCCTTTTTATGTGTTTGGCGAGAGATGTGTCATGTGTCCAGTTCTGGCGGCAGGGAGGAGGAGGAGGAGCCAGGGCGTCCTCTCGTTCCGAAGCAAAAGGCCAAGTCTACTTTCCTTCTGGAGGCTCTGACGAGTAATGGCGGTTACATCCTTAATAGTCCTTGGCACCACCAGGAGTTCCTGCCACGAGCGGCCAAACAACTTATTAAGGTCATGGCAATATCTCCCTTGAAATAACCTTATCGTTTACCGTGCAATGTACTTTTCTTTACTTACAACTTCTCTCTTCTTAAAACTCCCGTGTTTTGTTAAGGTTATTCCTTGAACCTCCTTTGTTAACTATTTCTGTTCTCTGGAAATTATAAAGATTTCCTACTTACTATCCAACTTCATGGACTATATAAGGATCACAAGTGAAATTTTTTGGGTACAATTCACACGGGCACATATTCTTGTGATAGTAGACTAAGTCCACGCTTCATACCAACGACTCACCTCTATTACAGAAGCCTTCGCTCCTGATTAACGAAGTAATTACTGACCACTGAAATATGAGGCTAACTTACAAAGCTGAACTCCATTTGCACCAGGTAGGTGGGTACTCAGGCACGCGAGACCACGTGACCTTATCCTTTAATCTGGTGACCTTAGGAGCACATCGTAGCAAGCTGAGTACATCCAGGTCAATTCAGGTGTGTGTAAAAGCTGGACGAGCTGCCTTTCGACCGCGGCTCGAGATTTTGGCGCGCCCAAACAGGAGAGAATGATGATGACGAAGAGGTAGTAAGTAGCTCAGCCATGACCCCAGGGAGTGGCCACGGAGGTTGAAATTCCGAGGGTCGTGGCGTGGTCTCACTGTGAGGGCTTTGTTCCTCAAGGTTCGCATGTTCCTGGCCAGTCATACGACCACCTACTCTGGCGATGGACGGAGGCGACGCCCTACGGACGTCACACCCAATCACAACGGCGGACGAACACAAGTTGACCCCGGCGAGCCCGACGGCGTCACAACCGAATCAACCGGCCATAAAACTTCACGAGGTATTTCCAAGAGGCACCCCTGTTCCAGCCCGCTACCTGAGGAAGACGGGTGATTGGAATGGCTGAAGGCTTTTTTTTCACAGCTTCCTAAAGATTGTTCGTTCCCGGCCGCGCCAGGCCAATGACAGCTGCGACGCCCCCCAATAACCGAACAAGAAATTATCGGCAGCCTTCATCGGCAGGGCCTCATCACGGCGATGGCCGTAAAAATATCCCCTGGGGAACCCCAGCGTAAACTCGCCTCTAATTATGTGCGTGCAATAGCCTCGTTTCCCGGGAGAGTGTGAGGTTAACAAGAGGCTCACATCATCCTTCACTACCCCCCATCTCCAACACATCTCTCCTTCATCTCACTCTATCTCTTTCTTTCTCTCCATCATATCTCTGTCGCCACCTTTCTGTCATTTGTGGCCACCTCCAGCACCAACTGCATGCCACGCCACGCCACACCGACCGACTGCGCTACTTTCACCCGGAGTCGCACTCTACATCTTAATATACTTCATTTGTTCTCTGGTAAGAGCCTGCCGGACACTTTTCTGCTTCTGCTTCGTCTACCTCCGTACCGCCCGGCCAAAACCATTTACTCCATCTACTCATGGGCTCAATTCTTGACCTCCGCCGCTGCAAATGTCTTCATGGATTCCTCTAAACGACTGGAAAATTAGAGTTTGACTCTATACAAATAGCTTTAATTCTCGTAATTTCGTCGAGATAATATTTCCGAACTGTGTTTAGGAAAAGAACTTTCACAGAATTCCCAGAAACGTTCCTTTACCCAAACAGATGATACGAGGAAACTTCTGCACACCTCGGGTGACAATCTGACGCCCCAAAGTTAACGCTTAGTCTTAGCGTGTTGGAGGTTTTAAGTTACTCTCCCTCGCCTGATCACGTTCCACAGTCCCTGCATCTCGTGCTCTCTCTCTCTCCCTCCACTCTATCCACTCACACGATCAGCCTCGGCAGAGAGCATCTCTAATAGGGTTTCCTAAGTTCTCCCCCTGATATGTTGCACGGAGGAGGACTGGCTATTGTGGGCACTCATTACCCTGGGCAGGGTTGCGTGTGCTGGTGGCTACACTGTCTCTCTCTCTCTCTCTCTCTCTCTCTCTCTCTCTCTCTCATCTCTCTCTCCCTCCCAGTTGGAGCGGCAGTGTGGGGGCCCACCATCAGAGGGGCCTGGTCACACAGACCCTGGTGTGGGCTCCACGGTGCCGCCGTCTGTCGCAACATCCCACTCTGTACCCACCATAAATGCCACATTTTATGACCTATTAAGGTTTATTAATGTGGCTGCATTAACGGTCGGTCTTCCAAGTAATAAACAAATATCAAACTCGCAGATATATCCGGTAAACTGATGAGCAATCATGTAATCTCTGACAACATATATTTACACCCACCCGGGGCACACACAATAAAGATAAGACACGGAAAAAAAAAATGAATAATTTTCCGTCCAGAACAAATCTTCGAGAGGAGGCCTTGGGAGACTGGTGTCCCGAAATACCTGGTGTGTGACATTCATCCACTGCAGGAGGACTGGCGAAGGAGAGGGCTTGGGTCACCACCACTGCAGTATTCCGCAGTGTCCGGCCGCTCAGGTGCGGGGAGGTGTGTAAATATTAAAGGAGTGTACAGTGGTGGACTCGAGACACAACTCCCAGTGACCACGCTTGTAGTCGGTCCATACCATCTCTCTCTCTCTCTCTCTCTCTCTCTCTCTCTCTCTCTCTCTCTCTCTCTCTCTCTCTCTCTCTCTCTCT
>JAYMFT010399713.1:0-19013 GCA_038088735.1 Panulirus argus | reverse complement strand
ATAGCGTTCAGAGTTGGTAGGCTTCCTGTAGATATTAAAGGACAGTTGATCAGATTCTCTTGTTATCAAGACAGGTATCCCCATTTTATCGATCAACCCCTAGGGGTGGATGAACAGCTGAATTGAATGTGGACCGAATGCAGCAACCAGGGTTGAAACCTATGTGCTCGACCCCAGTCAGTCCGTGATTGCGTCACGGTGCGACGCTAAACGGTGCACCATGGAGGTTATCGGTAAAAAATATAGAAAAACGTACAAGTCACGGAAAAGATCCTATTCCTCACACGATACTGTAAACAAGCTCCGTCGACCGCCCAGCGTGGAAATGTATGAATGCCTCTGTCAATAACTAAGGGATCAAAATTATCATGTTGAGTAATACATTTTTTGTTATTGTTAACTACTTTTACTTTCACATCGTGTCTGATCTCAACAGAACATCATCCTTTGCTCGTCAGCAGCTATAATGGAACTGTCTTAAGAACTCTGCTTTATATCATCTGTGGCGCCTAAATCAATAACTCCAACTGTTTTTAATTCGCTGTCTTAAGAGCTATCTTCGTTCGAGCTGCTCCTGTCAGACTTGCCATATTCAGAGTCACTGTCCATTTTTGGATGGACAATCTCGCTCACGTCATTTACTTATGTCCACAACCAGTCAGCTAAGTAGATGTAATAATGAAAATCTTGTAAAACTCGCTATGCTCAGACTCGCTGCAAAGAGAGACAATCTCTCTCCCGTCATTCACTTATGTCCACAACCAGTTTAGCCGTGCAGCTGAAATAAAGACTTACATAACTTTCCACCCCACACAGGATCCCCTTCTATGGGGCTCCCACGGCACTGAGGATGATGGCCACTAGTTCACCGGGCGGAACCACAGGTCAAGGAGTGTGGTGAGGCTGCAAGTACGTCTGTGTGAGGTGAGTGCAGGACAGCTGAGGAGTAAAGTGTTTCATGTCCTAGGTATGAGAGTTACATCTTGGGGGGACTTGAGGTGTCTTGTGGCTTGATGAATTAGTGTTTGTGTTGTTAAGAATATGAGCAGTGTCCACAACGCCTCGTCTTGTCCCTAATGCATGGCACAGTTTTATCAGATAAGGATTATGTTCATGAAATGCCGGCTATCTTCTTGTATTTAGTTTTTTATAGAATGGAAGATAGGTTAGGTAGACTACTGAAATGTTTGAAAGATGATAAGCCGCTCTTTATTGGTTCCTGATTTTCCTCTAATTCAACGTAAGATAGTTCTGCTTCTAATTCTCTGCTTCCATTTCCTCCCACTGAACCTATGCCATCACTTTTACTCTCCTTGCGTAGGATCTTCCAAGGACTCTCCCACTCCGGGTGAACGAGGCGTACGACCTTTATGGTATACCTCCTTGAACCCTAAAGGAGTGTGCCTCTCAGCTAGCTCCAATCATTTGCTCGCCCATTTCGCCTTTATTTTAAAAAATGATATTTTTTTCCTTACCCCTGGAAGTCTGCCTTAATGCAATGAATGCCGAAGAAAGGAAACCGCTCTAATTCATCTTTAGTAACTATCGCCCCATCCCTCTTATTTCTGCCATATACAAAGTCTTACAAAAGATTAACTCTCCCTTTCTTAAACATTTGGAATTCCATCCCCTTCCTTCAGATCACAAGTATTAACTTCGTTTCTATGTGAACCATCTCTGGGCGTCTGTTCTCAAAAATTTTGTTGATTTTTTTCTTTTTTACACTTCTCGACATCACCAAAGCATTTGACAAGGTGTGGCATGAGTCACTGATTTTCTGACTTCCTTCCTTTGGTTCTTCTGCTTCTCTCCGTTTCCTTATTCATAGTTTCTTCTCTGGCCGCTCCATTGCAATAGCGATCGATGGAGCAAAGTTCCCCTTCTATCCCATCATATAGTGGTGTTCCTCGGGGTTTTGTTCTATCACCTACTCTCTTTCTTTTCTCAATAAATAATCTTTCTTCCTCCTCAAAACGCATTAGCATTTATGCTGATGATCCCACTTTGCATACTTCAACCCACTTTCCCTCCCCTCCTTCTAATACTTGTTCTTTTTCTCGTACTGAGCATATATCTTCTCGCAGTTTGGACCTGTGCATCATCCCAGAAAGGAGAAGCAATAACCTAGTTAGTTTTGATAGAACGTGAAATATCTTCCTATACTTCTGTCTAGCAACTGATTTCCATCTGCTCATTTTCAAAGCACCAGAATTCAACACTGTAATAACATATACAAGTTGGTTGTAGCCACATTCTCCACTCCGTCTAGGAAACCCCAATTAATCATCTTTGCAATGTCTGCTTCCCAGCAGATAGGAATGTTGTATAGGTCCAGTGATTACTATTCGTTTGGGCAGATATTTTATATCTACGGGGGCTTATAAGTCCTAGTATGGAGTCTTGTTCACACAGCCGGGGTGGCGCTTCCTCAACTTCTTTATTAGCCAGAGTCAAATCAAAGCCCTCCATCTCATAGTTCTGGCATCACATCTCTTGAACTACCCTACTCTGTACGCTGCGATAATGCTGTCTCTGTCTCTCTGTTTTCTACAAGTATTGCTCTAGCCACTGTTCTCGTAAGCTGTCTGCATATGTCCTCGACCCTGAGGCTTAGACGCTAGGCACAGAGATTGCTCTTGCTTTGCACAGTTTCTGTGTGGAGACTGGACATCGAGGACTGACCGTTATGATGACTCCTTCTCTCGAACAACTGAGCTTTGGAGTTTTCTTCTTCGTTTTCTCTTTCCTTCTTCGTATAACTTTTCTGCCTTTAATTAAGAGTCAGGTACAAACACCTGCGGAGCCCTGATCAAATTTCGCTCTCTTGTCCTTCCACTTTATGTTTTTTCACCTCAGATGTCCTTTGATTGGAGCACGTTTTGTCCCAGGTACATAAGTCGGTAACTACGTATGAAGAGGAAAACTTTTTAAAGCTATTTTCATCTGGTTCTAAAAAAAGGAGCATTGTACAAACTCCCCAAGACACACAAACTGAGTTGTCCAATGAGACTCATTCTTTCGGCTAATGGTACAGTGAACAATAGCGCTTCAAAACTTTTCACTCCTATTTTAAAGAGGTTTATTGTTAGAACTTCAGCTATAAAGAACATGTTCTTTTTTCTTATGAAAGATCTTTTGGACATTGGGAACACCACTGATTACATCATGGCAATTCTTAAGGTAATTAACCTTTTCACAAAAGTGCTCTTAAAAGAAACCATCAGTTCGCTTTACTACAATTCTAGGTTGGTTGGTTGTTTGGGGTTTAGGCTTATCAACTACCAGGGTCATTAAGGCCGTCAACGTCAAGCTACATCCACCAACCGAAAAATCTTTAACACCTTCTTTGGGTGTTAAAGATAATTCTAAGACCACATACACTCTCACTATGCATATGGCCCATGGATAGTAAGTGTATGCCGCCAATCCTTTTCTCCTTAGTATAGTTCTGCAGACATTTAGGTCACTGCAATATAGTAGCTTATTCGTCCAAGTGGAAAAACAAACTTTGCAGCAAAAGGTGTGCCTGTTTAACAAATGTAGTAAATATAATAATACAAAAATCCGGCAATTTAGCATGCATAGGAAGAAGAAGAAGAAAAAAAAAAGGGGGTTATCAGCATCCATTATAGTAACAAGTCTTTTTCTATCACACGCCATCTAAATGGATGCGTGTAGTTGGATTTAAAGATCTCTCATTAATTAACCAGAATTCGCTGTCATACATGTCAAGTGCAAAATACATTTTTCTTCTAGCCACAGGTTGTCAGAAGCATTAGAAAACTCCTGTAAACCGACACGCATTTCCACTCTTGCTTCACTTTTGAAATGTTTATGTATTCCTTATGTTCCTTTTCCTGCAAAAACGGGTAGAGAGCTTTCATCCTCGTCTATTTTACTCCTGTCTACTTTCCTTCTAGTGTAGAAACTTGCAAATAACCTCTTCAGAAGCCAACGGACCTGTTATCAATATTTCCTAAGAACTTAACTTCTCAGTTCAGCCAGGCTCAATGCCAGGTCAGGTCAAAACCCCCAGGGCTTTTGACGGGCCCGGAAGAAGGGAGGTGAAATTCAAAAATATTAATAAACATAATTTGTGCAGTTATTTTCTTTTTACATATACTAGTTTTTGCCGTCTTTCCCTCACAAAGGCCACTTACCCCCATCTTCAGGACGGCCCTCATGGTCCATAACATTCTAACCCAAGACCTTGGCACGCGTCGCTTTCATCGGCCCAAAGTGCAGCTTCAAGCAGTCATTTTATGCGGTAAAGGTGCAAAATAAGCGACTTACTCCCAATACCCACTCACCCCTTTGCCTCCAAATTATCCACGTTTATTTAGTGGGTAAAAAATAAGCTATGCTTTGTCAGTGATGAAAATTAACCATCACTGAAAATAGTGACGATAAACAACTATAACTCCAAACAGGGCAACATGTTTAAAAGTTGTACAGGAGAAAATGCAGAAACAAGAATACATCGAAGACACAAAGTGCAATGATATCCATGAGCCCGTTGGCAGCATATTGTATATACTTAGTTCCCAAGGAACCTTGCTTCCTTATGGTTAAATACGTTAGAACTGAGGAACCTAATCTGACCTTAAGTCCCTGATTAAACTCAGGAACCGAAATGGAATCTCTCACATAATGTGCATGTGTACCCTTAAAAGGGCGCACCATTTTCGTTAAGAAAATTCATTTTCTAAAAAAAATCACCAATGTAAGATTAACTTTATTAAATTTTCTCGACGTAAAAACAGCAGGAAAGACATTTATAGAAGTATGAATCGTGAATGAGATTGGTGCAAGCAGTACAGTGATAGTATGAAACGGATAAAATTCTTTGTCAATTACGTCGAACATTTCATTTCAAACGCTCATTTTCCTCTTTCCAAAAACTTACTTTTTTGTTTATCAATCAAGTAACTTAACAAACGTATGGATAAACACGCAACACATACCATTGCAGAGCTTTCACAAGTTCCCTCTTTAGTTTCTCAGTCTACTGTACGTAAGGAAATGGCAAAGCGTATAGAACAGAATAATAAATACTGAATATCCCATAGCAGCCTGGAAACACCTGCTTACCTGTCCGTCCAAGTTTCGTCTTTCGACATTGTTTACTCACAACTAGTCCATATGCAGGTTGCCTTTTAATGCAAAGTGAAACAAGAGTATTTTCTTGTGGAATACTATATAATCCAAATTATTGTAACTATAACTTATTGGTATTGTATTGCTGATTGGCTTGGTTTACTGAATATCCATTTAAATTTTTCATAACCCTAATATATATCCTAAGAGGAAAGTAAACAATAGTGAAATGGTTATATGCTGTTAAAATACAAATTATATCAAATGATTTTCAAGCGAAAATCGTTTCTAGTAAACACAAAAATTACATAAACCATCTGGATATCAAGATTACGTTCATGATCGACTTCTTTTCACCAGGTTTCCTCTCATTTCTTTTGGCTCCAGCTTCACAAACTCTATATGCATCCGGAACGTTAATTCGGCTTACAGAATCTAATGGAGTTCAGACATATGCTAGATGATTTATAACTGTGTTTCACCAGTGTACTTGCATTGGTATGTGCATATACATGCAGAGACGAAGTCTGGGAGGGGTTTCAGTTTTCATTAATTGTTACTTTTCGATTTATATAATCTTGTAAGAGTTCCTTTTTCAATGTTATCGAAGAATAAATACTATGCCTCACTCGAAGAAATATTTTCCCCTTACCGCACCAGAACACCCATAGTGTTTTGAGTTAGAAAAAAAAATGCTCACAATTCTTAAATCTAAGGATGACTGATTTCTGTACACAAAAGTTGTAAAATTGTGGTGAAGGGAAGCGAAAACTTATTCAAGTGAACTTTGGAAGGATGGATGGGGGGCTTCAAACCTGAGTGATGGAAATCCTTGCGTGAAAATTGGCACGTTTGTTGGGTAACAAGTAAACACTCATACTAAAGGAGGGAAGATGGGTATACGGGTTTAAGAACCCTCTAAATGCCCCCTATAAGAAATATCCCAAATCACAATGTTAAGTAATGTTTCACTAACTAACTTTACTACTTTCACATTTATCTTAACTGAAGAAAACAGAAGAGCTAAATGTTGAGAAACCTAATATAGGTGTTAATCAGTTTCATTAATTGTCTAAACTCTACGAAACCAATATAAAAGCGATGTTCCCCAAATGCACTTTAGGATGGCAGTGACACATTGCTCTGATAAGTAACTGTGTCTTTGAAGGCCAAAAGACCCAATTACACTCTACTTCAGAAATTTAGTTCTTCGTCTGACTGTCAGAGCTCTACTATCATGCAAGAATCTAAATAAGGTTATAAAGCAACACAGAAATTATACTATGTAATCATGGTAGGTCACATGACATAATGCAAGGCAATACAATAATACTCTACCTGCCATACATCAACAAACCATAAGTGTATATCTGTCATAACCATGGAATGTCATATAATTCTACAGTAGCTGTACAAAGAATTCACAAGACATTGGCCACAATGCACTGGTTTACTACTTACCAGAAATATACCAATACAAGATATAACCAAACAAAATTAACCTTAACTGTATTTGAACACATGGTATTCAATCTTGCTTTCTTTATTCTTTGGGCATTATCTTAACAGTTCTATGAAAAGATCATTGGCAAACAACCTGTAAATCACACGGTTGTGGAGAGATGATTTTGTAACGTTGTTTCCCTATTTCGGTGGAAGATCATCTTCACCACTGCATGAAACCTCTGGACTATAACTGTTAGGAAGAAAAATATAACACTCAAAAGAAAATATAACAAAGCAGCAAACCACACAAAATAGTGCACTCAGAACAATCTCTGGTTGTGTAGCAACCACAAATACTCAACACCTACACAATAAAACAAAGATACTGCCAATACAATCCCACCTCAACATGCTTAGCACTGAATTCTATGCAACAGCACTAGACATCTCCCACCCAAATCACTCCATAACTAACCACCAACCTCTAAGTAGAAATGAAAACGTTACCCCTTCCTCACAGTTCAACAACTACTCATAGACCCCTCCACTCCCAACAAATATAACACAAACAAAACACTTACACACTGAAATAACCCAACAAGCACCAAACAACATCCCTCCTATCTCAGTCTTAAACTCTCCACAACTAGACATACATCCATCAGAAGCCACACTCCCCAGACAAACACGAGTCACACTTTCCCATCTACGCTCTGAACATCAACCATCCTTACAACTCTACAAAAACCATTTCAACCTTTAGCAAGGTTGATTCACTGCCAGCGGATGAAAAGAACACAATTCTGTCAAAGAACTTCTCACTCTAAAGGAGTCCATTTCCCTGCAGCTGATTGCAATACAGCCTTAGAGTTGCAGGATCCCTGTAAAATGGGTCTTGGATTTGTATAATCAAAAGGAATTGAAAACTGTAAAATAGCTCAAGTGGTAAACTTACCAATAAATTTGGCCTATGCTGGAGCACATCAACTAGCTACTTTTGACTTTTGAGAGACTGGTGGTGGGGCAGTTGGCCTATGCTGGAGCACATCAACTAGCTACTTTTGACTTTTGAGAGACTGGTGGTGGGGCAGTCAGATGGGAGGATGTTCGGTGGACTGACACAGCCAGTGGTTACAATATTGTTTTTGAGAAAAAATTTTCAGACCATCCTCAGCCTACATAACAGCTGCTTTCTTAAAGTATCAAATTTTAATGTAGCAGTAATGGTCATGCAATCCCCTCCTCTTGTGCAGGGTAATCTGGTGGCCCACAAAAAGTGAGGGCAAAAGATGAGTCTGCTTTAAAACTACAATATGTTTTGTTGTCATCCTTCTCTGCTGGAAGTCCAGATACTAATTTTCATGAGCTGTGTTAAAGAAATGCATTAAGTCTAATTTGAGTGTTGATGGAGGTAAATTGGACATCAGTTTACCAACTTCTATTCAAATTACGTACAGTACATACGTTGCATGATAAAACATGGCTGTACATTACTGCAGCTAAACTGAGTTAAGTCTAAAAACATGCATACCCACATCAATCTTCACAAGTAATGGTTAGGACTGTCAGTGATCAGTCATAGATGGGTTTGTGCTCCATCAGATATAAGTGGTTCTAAACTGTTCAATTATCATATACGGAACTGTATTTTCTCTTTATTACTTCATAAAAGTTTTATCATACTGTGGAAAAACAATATATTTTCAGGAAACACAGTAGTATTATGTATCTATTTCTTTGTACTAGCTGATGAAGTGTATTTTTTGTGAAATCACACACCTGGTGAACATTACATGGAAGAAAGAAAAACATTAAAAATTATGCATCTTATTACAGGTGTAATCTCTTTAGTATGCCTTGTTGTGTATGATAACCATTTTAAAACTAAGTTCTAACATGCAAAAACTTAAATGTGAAACTTCCATCTCTGAACCACCTCTAACATTTCACTAAAAGAAATTCCTTTGCCAACTAGTGTAGGCTGTTGCATCTGACTGAAAGAAAATTACTTTCACTAATGTTGCTTAATATTGATTTCCAGCAGTTCTTTCTTCCACTTTGCAAGTTACTGTAATAAAATCTACGAAATACTTGAAAGCTGATGCATTTTGTTTGCAAACCTCTGAGTTATAAAAAATCCAATCATTCTTACCTATCTCACATTTCGTTATGTCAAATTCTCTGAAGGGCTGTTGTCCTAAAGCTAACTTTAGTATACAATCATTACATTATTCCACTCTGCTTATTACTAATATATTTTCAACTTTATTGACTGCATTTTCCTTACTGAACAATTTTTCTGAATGACAACGTCCATATCAGCTTCAAATGCCAAAACTTTACAGCTTGGGTTTGGAAATTCACTAATGACACTGATTTAAAGTTTTTATCATGAGTCACAAGAATGAAATTCCCTTCACATAACATGCATATCTTTTGAGAGAGAGACATTCAGAAGCATTATTTTTCTCCTCTTATCCCATACTTGTGGGGGAAGTACATCCTTCATTTTCAGTCTTGATTAGCTTGAAGACAAGATACAGTATCTTGAATCCTGAGGCTTCACAATAGAAAGTTCTGCCTCCAGCATGCTCACTTTCTGTGGGTGAAGCAGTGGCCTCTTTGATAACATATATAGTAACTCTTAGCTTCGAAAGTTACTTCATTACTTAACTGATTGCTTCAGGTTTATCTAACTTAAGACTGATTAAAACTGTCTAACTTAGATCCTCAGCAGATGACTTTGGAGGCTTTTTACTGAGAAGGAATCATCCAATCTGTTTTGGCTGTTTGGTTCCTATAGAATTGATGGTCCAATTATCATCAACAATACACATATTGGGTATATGTCCTGGTAATATGGTTTCCATATAACAGCTGGTTTAATTACCATCAACAATAGATTAACCATGCATGTCACTGCAGCTCTGTGGCAAGCACAGAAAATAAAACTTGCTTTGTAGTGGCTCCTTTTACTCAAATGAAAAACCCTTTTAACAATGAGACTGCACTATATCACATAACTGTACAGTATTTCTTATTCCCCTATCCTAATTTCCTTGTACAATATGTGACCCTATTCTTTTGCTAATACACACATTCAAGGTATATCTATCATTGCATGGCACAATAGAATTTATGATAATCAGTTTTGTTACACTACAAGCACAAGCTCAAACAACTCTCAACAATCCCTATATTTCTAAAGTAAAAAAGAAATCCATTTTCAAGGCTGTAAAATGTCTAACAGACATGAACTAAACAAACAAGACACCTAAATGGCCGAGTCAATAGCACCTGAGCAAAATATACATGATAAATTTATATACAGAATGGCTATTCACGAAAACATTTTTTCGACTATTTGAGTTTATCATTGTCAATGACATCTTAAAATACATATAAACTGACATTTAAACTTCACCTCTGCTTCCGTCTTCTACTCCTGAAATTATCTAGCTTTTCTTTCCTTTCCTCTATCTTATCTTTAAACACTTCTTTCTTTTCTTCAACTTTTTCCCTAAATTCATCTCTCTTATCTGATACTTTTTGTACCACTTCATTTCTCTTTTCCTGATAAATTTCAACCATTTCATCTTTTCTTTCTTGATACCTGTCTACTATCTCACCCTTTTTCTCCTGATACCTTTCAACTAATTCCTCTTTTCTTTCAATTAATTCCTCTTTTTTACCTTCATACATCTCCTTCAGCTTTTCGGATGAGGGTACAGGTTTTATGTAGCCACGTTTCCTCAAGTAGTTGATTGATAATGTTGTTCCACCTATAAAGAGATAATTTTCTAATTCACAATTGCTATTTTCACTGTCATTTCATAAGTAATTAAGTATGAATTTATACCAGTTAAAAAGGGTCTAAGCAATCAACTTAGTACCTACTGGATAATCAAAGTTGCATGAAGAATCTTAAGAAAATGTGACATTTAGTTTCCAGTTGTGTTTGGTTTATGAGATAAAAAAAAATTTCTTGGGACTTGTGCTTCTCAGATACTAATACTACACACTAAGTTCAGTCATCAAAGTACTTTTACTTAAACACCTTTAATAAACTTTGAGACTTTACACTCATTCCCATAACTTACCCATACCAATCCATATCCATTTTTTCATTCTTCAATCTATTACATAAAAAAAATTTGATAAAAGCTTTAACTGAAAGAAATAAACTCTTCTATAGTTTTTCAGTTACTTACCTATTGTTACCGTATATCTTGCAGGCGTAGCAAGTTTGTACATAGCATAAGCAATAGCGTAGTAACCAGCATTACTGCTCTGTAAATGTCTCAAAATCTTCTCCCCTGCTCCAAGCTTCTCCATTATCGGAACTATGTCAACACCACTGTAAACAAAAAGAAAACATTAAAACAGCGAAATAAGACATGTTTCATGTAATAATTTCCAATTTCAAGTAAAGTAATAAAGAGGCTGCTCTCAGTCAAGAGTTAAGACATTACACCATTGGAGGATTTTGGTAGTTCTAGTGTACAGTAGGTTCTAAAAGATGAAAAATCATTTCTCTACCTTGGGCAGAGCCCACTGGCATCTGAGAGAGCATTTGCTTGGTGGAAGGTTAAAACAATGTTTTACCCCCCAAAATAAGGAATGGGATTCACCTCCCTTTACCATCTTCAAACACATGAGGCTTGCAGGTACCCAAAACAGGCCTATGACTTCATGGCAAAGAGGTGAGATTGCACCATGCAACTTTTCACCCACATTTTTCAGTGACTGCCCCAGGCCTGTTCCTGTCAGGAATCATGAAATAGTTTTTCAAAAAGGGGAAAAGGCAAAGAAGGTTAAGGGAAAAAAATATGAATGTTCACAGAGGACAATGACAGAAAAAGCATTTCAGAACAATCTTCACCCCAACAGAACCTTTA
The DNA here is from genome assembly GCA_038088735.1 of Panulirus argus. Taxonomy (NCBI): domain Eukaryota; kingdom Metazoa; phylum Arthropoda; class Malacostraca; order Decapoda; family Palinuridae; genus Panulirus; species Panulirus argus. The sequence continues at coordinate 7,572 of JAYMFT010399713.1, read as the reverse complement.
AACTCATGTAAAACATCAACCTGAACCTCATCCAATTGATGATACATCAACTTCATTCTTACCCTTACTACGTTACCACAATATAAAAGATGTAGAGAGAAGTTGAGACTACTTCTCACCCTCACAAAACATCTAAACTTGACCATTTCTCACCAAATGACACAGCCATACGAGTGTATAAGAGCAAATCCAAATGAACGATGAGGACCTTAAGAAAACTAAAGAAAGTACCTGCAGTTAATGACAACTGACCCCCATTCTGGACCATCATTTGATCACTTTATTGAAGTACATAGCATGTTATTTCACTGTCCCCACCAGCTACTTCTACCTAATGTTACTACATATCACTTCTATCTATTGCTCCTACTATTTTAACAAAAAGCAGGGCTTGCACATTGCACTCACAACAAGAAATATCCAGAATTACGAAGAATGTGTTGTGTGAGTTGTGTTTGCAAGTGTGTGACAAGGGGAAACTGTATGTTTGTGGACAGAATGCCAGTAGTCCACATGTGGGTGAGGCATAAGGAAAAGACAGCTACCTTGGTCAGGGGAGTGTAATTTGACAACCACTGAAGTGCTGGCTCACTACGCACACAGCCATCACTAACCTTCCCAATACCCAGTTGGGTAGTACCAGTAGTGAAAATTCCCTGGCCGGTGGCTGCCTGACAACTACTACCTACTGGTGATCTAACTGATGAATGGAAACAACTATGTATCAGCCTGTGAGGAAACTGAGGAAGATTAATGCCATAAAAGTGAAGATATGAGGGATTATTAACCGGATTACACGAGAAGGAGGGAGCCATCCCCACTGGCCATGTATATATGAAAGAAGTTGCATAACAACTGCACCTACCTTTTTCTTTATGAAATTACATAACAACTGCACCTAATCTTCTCTTTATAAAAGCATGTTGTAATTAGAGAACAGATGACATAAAAGATCAAGAATATTTCCTCAGAAAAAAAAATCCAGCTGATTCATTACTACTGTTATGCAAGTCATGGTGGACCATCATTCTGACAGAATAAAAACACTAAAGAGGTAAGAAAGGTGGATGTTTTGTAACAAACAAGCTGCACAAGAATAAGCCACCTTAAATGAGTGTGAAAGGATATCTAAGAATGATTTACTTCAATCTAAACATTTTCTACTCAGTGTTAACAGAATATGAATAGTGCAAGACAGAATATCATATAGAACATTACCTTTTAGCAGCTATGAAAAAAGATCCATACCAGACGACGGAGGTTACTATATGCACAGGGATCAGCACATACCAGTACTGTTTATACATAAGCTTAAACTTCTTCACTAGTGAAATCTTTTCTTTCCCATCCTCTTCTGTAACACTTCCAACCTGTACTTTAGTCTTGCCAACATTTTCAGTGGATGAAGCTGGTGTCTTGGCTTCATTATGGTTCTCATCTAAATGGCAAAACAAAGATCATTCTTCTCAAATAAAGGATAAATAATATTTTCGAAGAAAAAATGCAACTGATTAAAAATAAGAAAAGTGAACCAAATGTACAATGCTCATAAACTCCTCTTAATTTTCGAACACAGGAAAGTAAGGAGATACATAAGAGATAACTAATCTACATTTGATGAGGTAAATTTATGATTACTGTAGCAAAAGGACTTTTGGAGGGTTTACAAACTGCACCCAAACTGAGCTAGGCTGAAGACATGAATGAATTTGCTACAGCATCTTCCATAAGGTATGTAATCTCAACTACTTTGCTCAAGATGTAAGGCAAAGCAGTCAGAAGCTAAAGTTATGTATAAAATTTTTGAACATGATACGAGGAATGATAAAATGATCACACGTAAAATTTGATATGGGCTCAGTATGATAGAAGGCCTGTGATAAATTGCTAGTGTTAAGGGTACAAGTATTAATTCATGATGTATATATGAATGAGTAATTCAGTTCCATCCTCATGTCTAATCTCAAAGATAATGAAATGAGTACCTTTAGTTTGATGAAATTCCAAAATAAATGATAAGTGTACTCTGAAAAGTTCTGGAAAAGATAATCACAAAGCAAAAGGATGACTTTCCACAGAGAAAAAAAATTGTAAGTGTTATAAAGCATAGTCTCAAAGAAAGGAGTTCATCTGTAATGAACCTCTTAGCTTTATACAAGAGAGTTAGCTCTGTCTGGGACAAAAGAGAAGGCTGAGTGGATCATTTGTATCTGTCACTGCAAGAAAGCACTTAACACTATACCACATGGGAGACTGATTAAGTAGCTATATAACCAGGCAAGAATATGGGGAAGACTCCTTCAAAGGATAAAGAATATCTTTGAGGAAAGAAACAAAGAAGGCATGTCAGAGGTGTGCAATTATGCAATGGTCATGAGGGAAGTGAAAAGCATGGAGGACTACATAAAGTTAGCAGGGGACCTTGACCAAGTTCAAAGTTGGTCTGATACACAGTTGATGAAATTTAACCATGGCAAATGTATAATAATGCAGATTGGTCTGCTGATTAGTTGATGAAATTCACCCCTAATAAATGTACAGTAACAAGGATTGGTGTCTGTGAAAGAAAGCCTTGATATAATATCATCTAGCAGGAAACAAGTTACAAGAATCTTTGCATGATAGAGGTTTGAGAGTTGATGCTGGATGCTCTATCCCTACATCTCTAGAAGAAATTTGCGCTATCCACATCATTACTGGGGGGGGGGGGAAGAAAGAAAGAAAAAAAAAAAAACTCCCTTCCAAGGAGGCAAATATAAAGCTTTTAGTCTTTCCCTGAAATTTAGCTCTCTTCATTAAGATACCATCTTTGCTCCCCTCCTCTAGACCTTCTCTATTAGATCTTTGTATTTCTTGAGGTGTAGTGATCAAACTTGAGTAGCATACTCTAGTTCAGGCCATATTCAAGATATGAACAGCTTGCTAAATATTTCTTTACCCAAGCACTTAAAAGTTATTCTGATATATGCCAAAAGACAGTTTGCCTCCTTAACTGTTCTCCTAATGAGGGACTCAACTGACTTGTTAGGTATGATGTCAACTCCCAAGTCCTTCTCACACACAGAATCATGTTGCTTTTTTCCTACAAGACAACAATCTTATTGAGGTCTTCTTTCACTTTGTCCCAGCTACAATGAATGGGTTAAAAAGCATCAGTCCCAAGTCACATGACAAGTTTGCTGGTCAACTGTAGTGATGACATACAACAGATTGATGGAATATTGTTAAGTGATATGGTAACTTACTCCACTCTCCTGCAGACAAATAAGACAATTAACTTTTTCCTTGGGGGACTTGATGTTCATGAAATGTGGGACAATTACACCATGTATGGAGCTGATATCATCTAATTCTAAAGAGATGCTTAACATAGTTACTGAAATTAATATAATATTCTAACTTACCACGTGGAGTCAAAGGCACGTTGGGTGGCTTAGTGGAGTACAAACGAACATGACATTCCTTATAAATACTATCAGGAAAAGCCCACAATGGCATAGGTGTTCTCTCTATTGAGGCATGGAAAACACTAACACTAGTCATCCTCGTTATGGTGAAGGGATTGTGGTAGTGACTGTGTGGGTTCTGCAACTGCCTCCTCTGTTGCCAAAATCCTATATAGAGGAAATAATCAGAAAAGCATCTTCAAAACATAAATTTCAAAGTATTCATTCTTCCATACATCATCAATAATTCCATCCATATAATATATACATTTATATCTAATTTTTTCATACATATTTGCCATTTACTATGTTGGGGAGGTAGCATTAAGAACAGAGGACTGAGCCTTAGAGGGAAAATTCTCACTTGGCCCTCTTCTCTGTTCCTTCTTTTGGAAGAGTAAAATCAGGAGGGGAGGATTTCCAGTCCCCTACTCCCTCCCCTTTTAGTTGCCTTTTACGACACACAGGGAATAAGTGGGAAGTATTCTTTCTCCCCTATATATATATATATATATATATATATATATATATATATATATATGGATTTCCATCCATACAAGTGCTTCTTACTTTTTAACTTTCGCAAACTTTTGCTTTATCACTTTGGTTTAAAGTATAATTCAAAGTATGTTGAGTCAATATATCTATCTAGCTTCTCTAAGAAAGGTTTTCTCCCTTATCCCTAGGATAAGGTAGAAAGAACACTCCCTTAAAGATACCATATACACTTGCACTTCTCTTCAGCCTGTGAAATAATCCTGAAGCCTCTCAGTTACTCATACAGTATATCGTAACGATAGGGATAGTGTGAATAACCCATGCATTCTAGAGGCTTATATAGATGCTATGTGTCACCCACAACTCTAATAAACCTTTGATGTGCCAAAATATTAAGTACGGTTATGCAAAAAAGATCTGAAGTAAACAATGTTGCTGAAACAGTAACTGACAATTAGAGCACTACTGCAGTTTCAAATGACTTGTTCTACTCCTGCCTTAAAACTTTAAAAAATTGTAATCTATTCACTTATGCTATAAAACAATGTAATACACATATATACTGGCAGTAAAATTTAAACCTCACTTAAAATATGATTAATACTTTCAGGTTTCAAGTCACATTAACAGACTCACAACACAATCAACACTGTGAATGCCATGGCACAACTGAAGCATATCAAACATAAACACTCAGACAAAGGCTGATTGGCATTAACAGCAACCTAATGGACTTCAGACACCAGATTTATCTTTTGAAGGTAGTCTTAAATGTATTCCCTAATTAGTGTTCTCCCCAAGTCATATTTATATAGAAAGATGAAAATCAATCTTAGTCATTACTCTTTTATATAAGGCCAATATAAAAAAACTTAGTAAGTGATTCAGTTTAAAAGTATCTGGCAAGCAGAAATTAACTCCAAGGCTACCATAGTACTCTTTAATCACAACATCCTTGAAATCCATGTTAGAGATAAACCTATTGGAACACAGCTAGCAAGGAGATTAAGAGGTGCTATGATGTCATCATCTGCTTCCTACTATTTATCAAAAGTTAGAAACTAAATATCAGAAGGCTAGTATCTATCACAAAAAATCTATAACTCTCTTTCAGTCCTATACACCATCTATTTAGGAAGATAGCTCATGCTAACGTTTACTAAAAATTCCCTCCATAAATCATCATCTTTGCACTACTGTATATATGATAAATTCAAATTCAAAGCCTCCACCACAGGCTATAAGCAATAAGTTGTGCAGTGCAAGAAGATATTCTTACAATAAATTTTCTTCAAAGATAATACTGTTGCCCTTACAATTTTGAAAGTTCATAGATGCTTTTGTGATTTCTAACATTAAAAACAAAAGTGTAAATGCTTAAAAATAACATTCATGATTACCATGATAAGATAGACTCCCTTATCAGCCCTGTGTCCAAACAAACAAATCCTTTTATATCATGAGGTCAATTCACCTTTAAGTGGACTCTCTGTGTACTTTGAAATGCAATATAAATCAACAATTATCTCACACACACTTAAGTACAATAAAAAGAATCATCCATTGAATTCAAAGAACAAATTCAATTTCAAGGGTAATCCTTATGCTAATAATGAATGGTAAATAAGATACATAGGACTCCAATAATGCATAATGCATATTTCCATTATCTACAACTGGTATGATACTGTAAACCAGACAAGCCCAAACAATATTTTTAAACACTCAGGGCACTTATCCTCAATTTTTTTTTCACTAACTCCTCCTTGTATTTTTGTTTCACCTTCAACTGTAATCTATCCTAATTTAAGAAAGAGAGACTCCTACTCATCTCATTCTAAAACCTACATTTAAAGAAAAATATTTGATTCTCTCTTCCTCCATGGCTATGCACACCACAATTTACTGTATTATGTGCTCCTCATTTTCTCACCTCTCACAAACTATGTTTTTCATGTTATTCCTTTTCCAACTGGTACAGACCTTCTTAAACAAAAGCAGTGCTGTTTTAAGAAAATCCTAAGGTCTCTACATGAAACTAGCTAATCTATCCATTTATAATTTTCATCTATTGCAATGGTAATTTTCACAACATGTATGTTTTTAGAAACTTTTGTAACTAATATCATTAAATCTAATGGCATAAGTTAATCCATCATTTTTATTTGGGGTGACATATAGCAAGCTAACATGTCCTTAGACTATTCCTGCATCTCTGAACTGCTTTACATCACCAGTTCAAGTGCTGAAAAATCTACCTGCATTATTGGCAATATTTGCTGATGAAGTCTGTTTAATGATTTATTGATCACTCTGTGAAGCAGGCAGCACTTATCTGTTCTATATGTGTCAAAATACAGAAGGATGCCTCAACAGGTTCAGCTCATAAAGAAAAAAACAATAGTAAAGAAGTAAAATATGACAGTGAAATGAGAGAGTATTAGAACAAAACAGAATTCAGAAAAACAAGATACAGTAAAATCCATGAAAACATTGCAGACCTTCAAGTGGTGCTGAACTGAGAGTACGTTTTATCCTCCTGAAGTTGGACTACTTGGTATGCAAGTGTGTTAGGAATTCAATGTATTCTGGGTTTCAGGAGAAAAACCTACAGCCTCAAATACTTGGACTACATCATCCCAAATCTGAACTATTTAGTCAAGGTTTGTGATGTAATCCTTGTTCTGGGAAAAAAAATTGTGGTTCATTAATTACATCATGCAGACAAAATGTCCATAACCCAGAATGGTCTGTTTTGCTCTGTAACCCAGACAAAATCCAGGAACTGACAAGTTTTCAAAATGTCTGGGTTCTGGAGGATCAGAATGTTCAGATTTGAGAAAATACACAGTATAGCCCAACAGTAAAAGCCTTAAACGGCCGCATTTCTACTTTTATACAACAATCATTTCTACAATTCTCTTCCAAGCAAATGATTTTTTTCAACCCAACATGTTTGTTCCCACCAAATTTCAAGGCAGCTGTGCTGATGCTGAATTCCACAAAAACAATGTTTATATAATTTCAGAGATTCATATATCAAAGTATCCTGCTAAAATAAACATTCTTTCATTATATCCTTTCAACTAACCATCATCTTTCTTCTACACAGAGTATGAATCAATTTACCTAATTCAAATGTACCTTGTTGGGATATATGTACATATATTTTCTACTCATGCCCACCATCCCACTTGGTTCAGTACTGACACCCAAGAACAACTCATAAAACAACTGCAATCTCTCAATATCCACAGCCCATGTAGCCAAACAAAAATACTCTCAACCCATCACCTCTAGCAGCCAACCTCATCAGTCTCTAAATCAGTCTTATCCCCAACCAAGCCAGCATAAACCACATATGACAAAGACATAGAAAGTTATGTAACCCAAACTTTTCCACACAAGTTACACATCTCATAAAACAAAGAAACCAACTCAGACAAAACTACTCACCATCAGCAGAAATCAGAGAACAAATCCAAACTCTAACCTAATTACTGGAAGGGAAACTGCAAGCTGGCACTCTTCCCTCAACACAATGAATCGCAAGACCCACAACGGTCATGTATGTATATATATATATATATATATATGTATATATATGTGTATATATATATATATATAT
>JAYMFT010399702.1:0-19016 GCA_038088735.1 Panulirus argus | reverse complement strand
ATTCTTCCCCTTTACCCTTGAGCTTTGTTTAACTCAGAGCCAGAACATCCAGGTTTCTTTCCTCAAACATACTACCTGTCTCTCCTTTCTTTTCATTTTGGTTACAGCCACACACATTCAGACACCCCAGTCTGAGCCTTCGAGGAGGATGAGCCCTCCCGTCTTGACTCCTTCTGTTTCCCCTATTAGAAAGTGAAAGACAAGAAGGGGAGGGTTTCCAGCCCCCCCTCTTCTGGCCCCTTTAATTGCCTTCTGTGACACATGATGAAATACTTAAGAAGTATTCTTTCTTCCAAATCCCCAGTATATGACATCATTCTAATTCACTCTATACTGTGTATGCCTTTCATCCTCTTGCATGTTTAGGCCCCAATCACTCAAAATCTTTTTCACTCCATCTTTCCATCTCCAACTTGGTCTCCTAGTTCTCCTTCTTCCCTCTACTTCTGACACATATATCCTCCCTGTCAACCTTTCCCCACTCATTCTCTCCATATGTCCAGACCATTACAACAGACCCTCTTCTACTCCCTCATCCACATTCTTTTTATTTCCAAACATCCCTCTTACCCTTTTATTACTTACTTGACCAAACCACCTCACCCCACATATTGTTATCGAACATTTCATTTCCAAAACTTCCACCCTTCTCCATGCACCCCTATTTATAGCCAATGCCTCGCATCCAAATAGTATTGTTGGAACTATTATTCCTTAAAACATACCTATTTTTGCTCTACGAGATAACAATCTCTCTCTCCATACATTTTTCATTGCTCCCAGAACCTTTGCCCCCTCCCCCACCCTATCACTAACTTTTGCTTCCATGCTTACATTTGCTGTCAAGTCCACTCCCAGATATCTAAAACACCTCACTTCTTCCAGTTTTTCTCCGTTCAAACTTATCTTCCAACTATCTTGTCCCTCAACCCTGCTGAGCTTAACTTTGCTTCTATTCACATTTACTCTTCAACTTTTTCTTTTCACACACACTTCTAAACTCAGTCACCAATTTTTTTTCAGTTCCTCACTTGATTCAGCCACCAGTACTGTATTATCAGCAAACGACAGCTGATTTACTTCTCTGGCCCTCTCACTCCCTACACTCTGCATACTTGCCCCTTTCTCCAAGACTCTTGCATTTACGTCCCTCACAACCCCATCCACAACAAAGAAAACAACCATGATGACATCACACCCATTCTGAAGCCAGCCTTCACTGGGAACCATTCGCTTACCTTTCTTCCTACATGTACACATGCCTTACATCCTTGATAAAAAGTTCTCACTTCTTCAGGCAGCTTACCTCCCACACCATATATTCACAAGACCTTCCACAAAGGATTTCTGTCAACTCTACATATGCCTTCACCAGATCCATAAATGCCACATAGAAATCCATCTGTTTTTTTAAGTATTTCTCTCATACATTCTTCAAAGCAAACACCTGATCCACACATCCTCTTCCACTTATGAAACCACACTGCTCCTCCCCAATCAGATGCTCTATACATGCCTTCACCTTCTCCATCAATACCCTCCCATACACTTTTCCAGGTATTCTCAACAAACTTAACCCTTTCTAGTTTGAACACTCACTTTTATCCTCAGGCACTTCGTTATGATCCATACATATACAGAATTCTTTACCAACCAATCAGCAACACAGGCACCCCCTTTCTCAACAAATTCAACTGCAATAACATCGACTCAAGCCACCTTGCTGCATTTCAGCAACTGCAAGGCATTCACCACCTCTTCTCTCATCACCGAACCACTCCCCATGACTCTTGCTTCACATACCAACCCAACCAAAGCACCCTACATCTGCCACTCTATCATCAAACACATTTAATAGTCCAAAGTACTCACTCCATCTCCTCCTCACTCCATCACTACCTGTTATCACTTTCCCTTTTTCCCCCTTCACCATTGTTCCAATTTGTTCCCTCGTCTTTTGCACATTACTAACCTCCTTTAAACTACGTTATGATAATGTGAATACAGACAGTATGCTAGATTTTGATATGTATTGTTAAAAACAAAGTTCACGAGGTGGGGGCCTAGCAAGTTTATAACTCTTTCCTTCTTATATTGGTATAACTTTGGTTTTTGCTCCTAAGAGGTCGCTACTTATGTGCCCCCCACCATTAGCTAGCCCATGCAGTATTCGGCAGGCTGTTGTGTTTCTTTCCAAGCACCTAATAACTTTGGAACTCTATACCCTCTCATGTCTTTCCCAATAACTGTGACATGGCACATTTTAAAAGACAGGGTTTTCACATCCTCCAAAATTTCATGAATACTTTGTGTTGCCTCTTCTTTTTCCCTTTCATTAACCTCTTTATATCTCAGTTAAGGCCTGGCCTTGATGTGGACTATTGTCTGTAACTTGATCTTCATTTGCTTATCCCAGTGTTTTTATGTTGGACTCTTTTATGGGCAACCAAACCCAGTGAGTGTAGGTTTTTGATTCTCAGAATGTCAAGGTAAGATTCTACATACACCACCCTGTTTTGAGTGCAGGAAATATGTATACCATTAAGATATAAAGCTTTTTATGGTTTTTATCTGTAGTAATTGGAGTTGAGGAGCCCTGAGTTTCTAACAAATGTTATTCCTGAACTGGCCTTAACTGCTCATTTCCCCCAGTTCAAACGGGATTCTGTAGATGAAGGTGAAGTAGCGGTAAGTTTACTCTTACTTATCTTTGTTTTTCTTATTGAAGTGCCTGATAAGGAATTGTTCTTAAGAATATATGAGTATTTTTTTTCAGATTTCATGCTAGTTATGTATGATTGTGTGCAGTTGATGCCATTCTTCTTTTGTTCCTGACACTACCTCACTAAAGCAGAAAAGGCAATTAAGTATAATGAAAGGCATTATTGTTATAGGTTTAAAAAGATAGTCTATTCTACGATTATTTTCAACATGACTGATATCCATTGATTTTTACCCAAAATAAATCGGTCAAGCTTTTGTCTACCAGGCCTTTACTGTGTCTTTACTTATGCTATGTGTATTTATGAACATCCTTATATTTAAAGTACTCTGCAGTGCAAAAAAGCAAGACTCATGCTGTGCACACAATCCATGTATTTTTTCTCAGTTGTCATTTACAGTTGGAATTCCATACCCACCAACATACTCTGGCCCCTGCCCATGCAATGGAGTCACACATCACACACTTATGCTACCTTACAAAAGTGGAAGAACATTTAGGAACAAGGAAAAAGTATTATTGTTACAGATTTGAAAATATATTTACTGAAATATCAGTCTTTTCAAACTTGTTAATCTCTGTTGAGTAAAGTTTGGGCACATGTATAATGAGGATAAGTGAAGAGACTGACTTACTGAGAGGATTTATGTGTCAAAAGTGGAGGGAGAAAAAGGGAATGGGAGACCAAGGAGATGGAAGGGTGAAGTAAAGGAGGCTTTGGATTATCAGTGGCTGAAAATTCAGGAGGATGAGAAGAGTGCATTGGACTGAATGAATTAGAGTGGTGTGATGTATAGTGAGGTGACAGTCTTTGCTTGGGTGAACTAGATCCTATGAAGTAGTCAAAGTAAATCGTGGAGTAATTTGAATGGCTTGGCTGTGGATGGCTGTTGTAGATTTGGGTACATTATACAGGACAGCTAGTGATTGGAAGTGTGCAAATGAGGCAATTGTTTATTTGTTTTTGTTAAGTCTTAAGCATAAAGGCAGTTAGGTTTAAAGAAATGACTGTGGTTGAAATTTACTGTGTAAGGGAATGTTATTGTCATTCTTCACCTTTTTCAGCTTGTATCTGGTTAAGAATGAAGCCATATACGGTACCTTATTCCTTGATGTAGTCTGGATCATTATCTTGTGGTTTTCTGTATAACTTGAACATTAATGGTGATTGTTAGTCTTTTACTTGATTATTAGTTCTTCCAAATAGAACATAACTTGATTATTAGTTCTTCCAAATAGAACATAACTTGATTATTAGTTCTTCCAAATAGAACATTTTCACATTCTACAGACTTTCATATAGCCTCTCAGAATATTCCATTTGCTGTTGCACAATGTAGACCTACCTTAAGTAAGTTTCTCTTAAATCAGTCATTTTCTCCTAGGTAAGACTCAGTGTACGCTTAAACCTGTACACTGTCTTTGCCTTGTAAGAGTGATTCATTCTGAGATTGATAATTTCAGGTCAAGTAAGGGGTATCAGGGTATATGAGTGCGAGGGTGGAAGGGTATAATAGAAATGTTAAATGTTTTGTGTGTGGGGCTATATGTATCTTCACCTGTTTAGATATGTGCATATTAGCATGGAAACAGATGGTCGTACCTGGGGATTGGGTGAAAGCTGTTATTGTTCCTTTAGTCAAAGGAAAAGGAGCTAAGGATGTATGTAGTAATTATAGGAGAATAAGTCTATTCAATATACTAGGAAAAGTGAATGCAAGATTGTTGATTAATGGAGTGATGGAAGTGAAAGAACACAGAATGATTGAGGAGCAAGGGGGTCATAGGAAAGGTCGACGATGTTTGAATCATATTCTTTTGATGAAGATGACTGTAGAAAAGTATATATCGAAAGGATAGAAGTTGCATGCAGCTTTTGTGGATCTGGAGAAAGTGTGTGACAAGATCAACTGAAATGCTTTATGAGATATGTTAAGGATATATGGGATAAGGAGACAACTGTTGGATGGTGTGAAATCCTTCTGTGGAAGAATAAATGCATGTGTGAGAGTGAAGGGCGAGTTGAGCGAAAGTTTTAGTATACATGTGGATGTAAGGCAGGGCTACGTGATGTCACCATGGCTTTTTGTTATATGTAGGGATGGAGTGATAAGGGAGGTGAAAGCAGAACTGGGGAAAGGAGATGCAGAGATGGAGTGTGATGGTGAGGTGTGGTGGCTTGTGGCAAGCCTGTTTGCAGGTGATACTGTGTTGTTCACTGAAAGTGAAGAGAAATTGCAGAATTTTGTGTGTTTTATGATGCGTTTAAGTGTAGGAAATTGAATGTAAATGCAGATAAAAGTAAAGTAATGGTGTTTGAAAGGAAACAGAGTGAAAGTATAGATTTTGCAAAACTCTATAGAGTGAAAGAAGACTGGAAGAGGTGAGAGAATTTAAGTATTTAGGAGTGGTCTTGAGTAAGTTTGGTGGTATGGAAGGAGAGATAAGGGAGAGGGCAGTATATGGGTCCCTTAGCAGATTGACGAAGGGTAGAGGTGTAAGTATGGAAATGAAAATAGGATTAAGGGACAGCATAGTCCTCTGAACCCAGACCTATGCAGTTGAAACGTGCACATGGAATGAGTCAGAGGTAAAGAATTCAGGCTGTGGAAAGGAGTTATTTGAGAGGAGCATGTGGTATGACTAGATGGAATGAAGAAAGAAATGAGGGAGTGTATGAGAGGTATGATTTGGCCAGGAATGTAAAGGGAATGAATTATTGAGTGTTAGAGTGTGTGAAACGTAATACTTTGAGATGGTTTGGGCATGTGGAAAGAATGCAAGATGAGGAGTGTATGAGGAGAATGTATGATAGGGTTTGGGCATGTGGAAAGAATGCAAGATGAGGAGTGTATGAGGAGAGTGTATGATAGTCTAATTAAAGAGGTTGGTGTGAGAGGAAAACAACACTGGTCAACAAAGATTATCCTATGGAAAAAATATCTGTTTCTTATGTATTTATGCAGGCTGAATCCAAATATGTTTTCAAAAAAATCTCTATCACCCATAGTTTTTTTGTTACGGCATACTCGCACATCATTATGTACAGTATGTATGTACCAGTGCTATGAGCTTTGAAACAAAAAGTTTAACAAATACAGCTATTTTCATTGTTTGTGAAGTGCAATAGCTTCTTTTTTGAAAGTACAAGCCAAGATAAATTAGTCACCAGGGGCCTGCAAAAACACGACTGGAAATGTTGGGACATTCAAACAGTGCTCACTCCTACATAGCATTTTTCTGTCAGTTGCAGGCTGGAATTCAACATGTAAACAGTGTCTTTTCCACTCTGTTGACAGATTGAGCTTTTGTATATTCGCTTATTTTGCTGATACCCCATCCACCATTATAATGCCAAGAAACTGTGTAAATAGTCCAAATTCTTTCTGCTACATCTTTGGTGAATTGACATTCATATCACAGAAACGTTCTTTCACATTCCTTATTAAAAAGTGCTATGAGCTTTTCTTTGGTTGTAAAGTAGGTGACCTGGGTAAAAGTTGGGCCCCCCATATTTGTTGTGTCACATGCATCAGGCTTCTCACAGCATGGGCAAAAGGTTCACACTGTATGCCTTTTGCCATTCCTATAGTTTGGAGAGAACCCAAAGATCCTGCTTCAGGCTGCTACTTCTGCCTGACAAGTATAAATGGTCTAACATCAGAATCCGAGCATACTGTTAAATATCCTAATTTACCATCTGCTATGAGGCCAGTACTTCACAGTCAGGAATTACCTGTGCCAGAGTATCCAAGAAACATGACACCCAGTGCTGACGAGTCTGGTGATGAGAAAGTAGACCAAGTAGAGGAAAATATGGATACAGCATTTGAAGTAAACTGTTCTTCAAGTGAACCACATTTGCTGAGTCAGAGAGGTTTTAATGATCTCATCCGCAATTTAAATTTGTCTAAGAAGTGAGCCAAACTTTTGGGTTACAGGTTAAAGGGCTGAAATCTTCTCCAGAATGAAGCTAAAGTTTGTTTTTATTGTGATTGCCATGTCCTTTTCAAAGAATTTTTCTCCTTTGAAGAAGGTCTGGTTTTTGCAATGATGTTTGTTCAGTTAGCACTTGGCCATGAATATAACAGATGAGTGGCAGTCAGGGATGAACATGGCGAAGATTTCACCAAGACACTTTGGACATAGAAAAGCATTACCAAGGGAAGTGGAGCCCTTCTATTTTGGCAGATTACTGCTGGATACTAAAGAAGGATGTTCCTGAGGCCAAATATAGCAAAAAATCATACACTTTTACATTTTAAAGGTAAGTTTTTTAAGTGTAATACCAGCACTATTTATGAATGAGTGATATACATTTATTGTAAAATATGATTGCTCTTTCACTTAAAACCCATGCCTGATAGAAAATTCTCTAAACAGATTCAAATTCTGCATAAAAAGTACTAGAAGATCCATCTATTTTAGTTCATGGGTCAAAAAAAAAAGTTAAAATTTTGTTGACCAGTGCTGCCTGTGGCACAGGGAAATAGAGTGGAAGAATAGTGCAGGGAGAGAAACGGTGGAAATATGCTTGGAAAGGCGTATGTGAGGGAGTCATGTAAGGACAGAGATAAATGGAAACTGTTTTGGCATGGCCACCCCCTTGATGGGAGTTCCTGGAGGGAAAAGGTGTCAGAGTTATATTTTCTTTATTTTCTAGAAGGTATTAGGGTTATAAGTCTACTTCTAGGTGCTGGTATCACCACCCTTTTTGCTAACCTGCAGGGCTGGGGACCTCAGTTTTATGAACATTTCCCACAAAAGTGTTGTGTGGCTTCAGACACAAGAGATGTGCCTACAGCTGCTTTTTACCAAGAGATCCAGTTCAGTTTGGGTGTATGGAATATGAGAGAATTAATTTAAGAGCATAAGAGGGTGGAAATTGTTGACAGTTTTTGAGAGGCAACATTAAACGTGACAGGAAAGTGGGATAAAAGTATAGAGGAAGTAGGCCCTTAGGGTGGAATGGGTTGAAGTACATGAAATCAGGCCTGCAAATGAGGCAGATGGTTATACAAATGAAGGTGTGACAGTGTTATAAGCATGATTGGTTTGAAAGTGTTTGAATGCAAGTGTGCCAGCTCAAGATTACTAGTTGGAGTGTTCAAGTGTGAGGTAAAGCATGTGTTCGCTGGCTGCATATGTGCCATATGATGATAGAGAAAAGGTTAATGATGCAATGTGGAGAAAACATTTTAAAAGAACTGTTTAGAGGATGTTCAACCAGGGGAGAAGCTGTGTAACGAGTGGCTTAAGTGGATAGACAGAGGACAAAGTGGAGGAGGAAGTGCATGATGTGCCGCCAAGGAGAGGGTTAGAAGGGAGTTTGTCAGATTGCATGGTAGTGATATGCAGGTTAGCCATGGTAGTAATGTGTAGGTTAACCACTGTGTATAGTATAGGACTAGAGATGCGAATGATGAAATGAGAAAAACAAAGGTATAAAAGTTGAGGAATGAAAGAGCAAGACATTACTTCCAAAAGAAGTTACATGCAGAGTTATGTGAATGTAATACGTTACAGAGTGAGGTGGAGGTGGTGTGAAGGCAGTTTATGAGTACATGGAGGTGTGTGGCATTGTGTGTATAGTTCAAGCAAGTTTGTAGTGGATAGAAAAAGAAAATAATGGGATATACCAATGAATGGAGGGCAAACAGTGTAGAATATGAAGTCCTGTACATAATACTTAGAAGGATGGTTTATTTGAGTAATAGGAAAGCATGCCCCCCTCTCTCTCTCTCTCTCTCTCTCTCTCTCTCTCTCTCTCTCTCTCTCTGCTAACTTTGGCATTTTGGGAGAGCACTGTGGTTATCCCTTTGCTTTTTCTTTATTGACTTTTCCTTGGATGTGCACTGCTTCTCTGATCAGAATGCCTTGCATTGTGCTGAACACATAGCAGAGGTTATCTTGGCGACCTACATCCCATCTTCTAAATCTTTCTCTTCTATCATGGTTTGGTTATTCCTGCTTTGATGCCTGTTGCATCAGGGATTGTATGTGCTGGATCATGAAACTCTTCCCATCTGTAGGAACCAACTCTGTATTCATTTTTGTTCAGAATCATTTCAGAGCTGTTTTCAATTTTGAAGAGTCAAGCACACTTTCATAAAAAGAAAGTGTGTTGACTTGACTTCTTCTGACAATCTTTTTGATCGTTATTCTAAAGAATCTCCAAAGACTTTGGAATTCAACCTTTCCTCTTCTGTCTTACTCGATCAGTCTATTGCTGACTCTCCAATTGATGAAGCTGTTCTTTTTGGCACTTCATTTTTGTCAAGCTCAACTTTGGATGATTCATATTGTAATCCTCCCCCCACATCTTCTCCCTCTGAAACTATGGCATCTCCTGTATTCTCCTTGTACAGCAAATGTAAAATACTATCCTAGATGCAGGTGGACAAGGCATATGATTCAGATGTCATACTTTGTTCTAAAATCTTTCAAACTTGCCTAAAGTTTCATTTTCCCTTCTTTCAGATCATCAATATGGATTTTGCATTGCATAGTCTACTGATGATCTCTTCTATTTGACTCACCTCTGGTCCTCTCTCAGGGATTTTGGTGAAACTCTTGTCTTAGCCCTCAACATGTCCAAAGCATTTGGCAGGGTTTGGTATGTCTTTGCCTTTAAAACTCCTTCCCTTTCATTTAATTGCTTCCCTCTGTTCTCTGATACATAGTTTCTTCATAGGCTGTTCCATTGCAGTGGTAGACAGACAGACAAACAGTTTGGTTTATTTCAATAGAATTACATGGTTGAGGATGCAAGATCCATAATGCACATGTTTACAATAATCGGTAAAAAGATGAAAAAGGTTGTTTTCCCTAAAAGAGAACAAGATGGTTTGTAATAAGCAAAGAAAAATCATTATGATTTTCACTTTAAGATGTGTCCAACAGTTTCTTCTTCGTTGTCACAATGTCACAGACCACTAGAGTTAATGAGTCCTGTCACATATGGGATGCATCTGAACAATTGGAGTTAGTCACTGCCGTGTGTTGTTCTTGCGCTTACTTCATTGCATCGGGGAGGTAGGAGGCCTCTGTGCCTATCATCATTGAGTAGTTCCTTCGCAAACTTCAAGGTCAGCTTCTCCCTCTTTTGTGACAATGTCTGTAAGGAGGACTCTGTGAGGGCTCCTTAATGGCTCCTTGATAACTTTTTTATACTCACGGCAGATCTTCATAGCTTTCCTTTGCACACTCTTGATCAACTGAGACTGGCGAGCAGAGAGCCTAGCACGAAACAGTGGGCATCAATACACCAGGGTAGGTTGTACATAAGTTATGTATCTTTTGACGAGTTGCTTGGGTAGAGTATTGTATTTCTTCAGCATGTGTAGCGTGTAGAGAAGTTGGGATGCTTGTGATATTTTCTTACTTGTGTGTTCAGCCCATGTCAGGCCAGAGGTTATGGTGACTCCTAACAGTTTACAACTGTTTACCACTGGGATGCTGGTGACCCGTATGTTTGTACTTGGTAAAACTAGTGTTTTTTTTATTTTTTGTCATGTGCATTTTGGCACTTACCAATGTTTAGTGACATATTGCTTGCTGATGCCCTTATGAACAGCACCTGAATTGTTTCCTGCAAGTTACTCTCTTCAGAAAGGTGATTGACTGAGCATGTTTCTTAGATGTTAAGGTCATCTACATACTTTAGGCAATATTCTGTGTTGTGCAGCTCCATTGATCATTGCCAAGAAGGCATTAGGACTGTAGAGAGTTCCTTGAGGGGCCTCACAGGAGGTATAGCTTGTACTACTGATGCATCCAGAGGGAGTATGTACTCTTTAGGAGCGATTTTGAAGAAATCCAACAAACTGTCTAGCTAGGGAGGCCCTTATAATCCTAGTTCTAGGAGGCGACTTACAATGATGGTTTGATCCGTTAGGTCAAAGCCTTTGCTAAAATCATACATAATGAATGAGAAAATATTCCCTAGTTTGCTAGGATCAGACAGCATTTCGTGAACGAGGTGCACAAGTTAGTGGGTCTTCAAGTTCTTTATGATGCTATATTGTTTAGGGTCAGTATGATGCTTGATGTCAGCCAGTATTTCTGGGATGACAAAGCTCTCTAGAATCTTTGAGAGGGTTGGAGGCAGGCTCACTGATCTGAGACTATCAACTGAAGAAAATTTGTGTTTTTTAAGTGTTGATACTATTGTTGCGTGGTGCCAGGAGGTTGGAGCATAGCCATCTCTGATGGATCTGTTGTACAATTCTGTAAGAACACTCAGTTCAGTGGCAGACTCTCTGATGAGTCAAATGGATGACTTGTTAGGGGGTGTTGACATGCCTGTCCTGAGTTTGGTTAGACGTATGGCAACATCCCAAAGTTGGAGTAACAATGTGTTTACTTCTGCTGGTAGGTATTTGCAAAGATGTAGTATCAAGGGGGGACAATGCGATTGCACACTTCAAAGAAGTGTGCAGTAATTTGTTCTGCTAATGCTTCATCATCTAACGTCTCTGACCGATCAGTTTTCAAGGATTTTGGTTCTCGGTTTGTAAGGGCTGACTCTTCTCTGACCCAAGATCCAGAACCAGTTACACAGGTTTTTAATGCAATATCCATACTATTTTTCTATTGCTTTCTTAACCTTGCAGCTGACTCGCAATCTTTGTTCTAGCAGTCATTGGTGGTAACCGCATGTATATACCCTGTTGCACTGATGGAGGAGGGTCTTGATTTGTGTTGTCATCCACCTGGGTCACTGTCATGAATGGAGAATGTCATTGCAGAGAAGCATCTCTCAGAAGCGTTGTTAAGTTTGTCCTGCAAGCTTTGAGCAGCAACATCAAAGTCAGTTATAAGGGACATATCTCTGTCCAATATTATGTGACTTTCCAGCTACTGAATTCCTGGATAGATGAGTCATATAGTGGTCTGATGACTTTTGTTCAGGTTGTGGTGTGTGTTTAATCACCAGGTTGCCACATAACTGTATTGTGATCTGAAGTGCTAAAGGGGGGTAGTATCTGAGGTGGCTTTTGGTAAGGGATGTCTATTACTAATTTATCCAATATGGCATCATGCTTAGTAGGTTATCCACGCTTTGTCGTGCAGAAATGTTCCTACATAGTGGATCACAATCAAACTTGTTTTAAGTCACCCACCTTTATAACAACACAGACATCGGGTCTATGGTTTCATATCAGGTCCACTGTGTCCACAAGATGTTCTAAAATCAGCTACCTTCTAGAAGCACTGGCATCAGATGGTATGTAAACATTTACCACTAGTGCACAGTGTGCTTGGCTTAGATTAAGGAGACACCAAAGTACCTCCAGTTCATTAGGCTCCTGAATCTTTAGAGAAGCACACCACTGAAGATCCTCCCATATGTAGATCACTCCACCTCCTCTCTCTCTTTCAGTTGCTGCAAGATTACAGTCTCATAGCAAATCAAAATTAGGTAAGTCCACCCTCTCATTGGTTATCAGGCTGTGCAGTTGGTCTCTCTCACTGCTGCAGTGTCAACCTTGTGTTGTGTTAGTAGTATCTGAAGTTCATCAAGTGTACTGTTGGTGCATATCCCATTAACGTTTGATGTCATACACTTCCTGTAGTCGCCTTGGTCAAAGCCACCCTTCTCTAGAGGTCAGTGCCCGCACCAGCTCACTGCAGCGGGGATTTGGTGTTAGCATTCTAGGATTGGTATCTCTACAGGAAATCCGTACTGTAATGGACTGTTGTTGTCTATGTCCTGCTCATTTCCCTCGCCTCCATCGTTGTTTCCATGGTCATAAAGTAGTAGACACCTCTCCACCGTAGTGCATAAAGGTCATGACAGCATGTAGGGCAGTTATACCAATAGTGATATATTGGTTGCTTGGGGTGCACATGACTTGTTCCCTAATTGACAAGCATTCCTCATTTGTGTTTGTAAATATAACAACCCCTAGCTAGCTGTACATTCTGGATGTAATGTAAACTCTTTTAAGAGAGGTGTGATTAAAACGGAATATAGCTATTGAAAGGGCATGTGATGTTACTGATATCAAAACAGCACTACCAGTGAAAAACAAAAAGACAAAAACTATGAAAAACTTCTTATACAAAACTAATAGAAGACACAACACCACTGGAACCTAATAATGCATCAGTTATAGGCCAAAAATTAGTGTAATGCAACAAAACCACATACCTCTAGAGCTGTGTGGGGTACTCATGTGGTCTTACAATTATATAACAAAGCACAAGGTTGGAGTCCTATTATGAACACAGAAGAGTTAAAAAAAAATCACAAGCTATGTGGAGGCAGCAACAGCAGCACCACACAAGTCATCAATAGAGCAACTTCCCCCTCCTATCTTATTAATATTGGTGTTCCTTAGGGTTCTGTCCTGTCACTGACTCTCTTCTCTTGATAAATGATGTTCTGTCTTGTACTTCTAATCCTATTCACTCTTCTGTTCTGTCTTTTACTTCTAATCCTATTCACTCTTCTGCAGATGATTCCACTGTACATATTTCAGCTCACTTTACCTTCCCTCCAGTCTTTCATACTCTTTTTCTTTCTCGTACTAATCACCTTTCTTCTCTCAATTCAGACCTGTGCAGCATAATTCAATATTGCTGAAATGCAATGTCTCCCATTATCTCTTTCTAAGATTCATAAGACTCATGTTAAACATCAAAACACCACAATTCAACCTTGTTAGTAGTATAAACATGTTGCCATATGCATGAACAAGGCACAGGAAACTTGTCCTCTCCACATCCAATATTTGTGTTGCTTCATTCTCATTTCCACAGCCTTGATTCTTGACCTCTGTGCTTCATTCCATGTCCATGTTTCAGCTGCATAGGTCAAGGTTGGGAGGACTATGCTGTCCCTTAATCCTCTCTTCGCTTACATACTTTCACCTCTGCCCTTCAATATTCTACTAAGGGACCCAGTGACTCTTATCTCTCCTTCCATATCACTACACTTACCCAAGAGAGCTCCCAGATACTTAAATTCCCCTACTTCTAGTCTTTTTCCCTCCATATCCACAGCACAATTTAGTACACTCTTCTTTCACTCTATATGGTTTTACAAAATCTATACTTTCACTCCGTTTCCTTTCAGACACCATTACTTTACTTTTACTTGCATGTACCTTGAATTTCCTCCTCTTACACACATCATAAAACACACTTACAACCCTATGCAACTCCTCTTCACTCTCCGCACATAACACAGTATCATCCACAAACAGGCTTGCCACTAGCCACCATATCTCACTGCCACACTCCATCTCTGCACCCCTTTTCCCTAGTTTTGCTTTCATATCTTATTACTCCATCCATATATATATCAAAAAGCCATGGTGACATAACACAGCCCTGCATCACACCTACATGTATCCCATAACTTCCACTCAACTCTCCATCCACTCTTACACACACATTTGCTCCTCTATAAAAGGCTATTACCCCATCCAACAGTTGTGCCCCTGTACCATATATCCTTAACACATCCCACAAAGCATTCCACTCAACTCTGTCATACGCTTTCTCCAGATCCATAAAAGCCGCATACATCTTTTTATCTTTCACTGATTACTTTTCCATGGTCATCTTTACTATAAAAATCTGATCCACACATCCCCTACCTTTCCTAAAACCTCCTTGCTCTTCTTTAATTCTGCATTCAGTCACTTCCATCACTCTTTCAATTAATATTCTTGCATACACTTTTCCTGGTGTACTGAACATACTTATTCCCCTATAATTGCAACATGCATCCATAGCACCTTTTCCTTTGAATAAAGGAACAATAAAAGGTTTTACCCAGTCCTCAGGCACAGCCTTCTGTTTCCTTGCTAAATTAAATATAAAATGCATCCACTCTGTCACACTTTCTCCTCCATACTTCCACATTTCAGCCATAATCCCATCCACTCCAGGTGCCTTTCCTACCTTCAGCCTCATTTTTGCACTTCTTACCTCCCTCTTTGCAAAAGGCCCCTGCACTTGTATCCTCTTCCTTCCCTCCTCCATACCCATGTATGTAACAGCTGCTGCATCCCCTTCTTCCACATTCATCAGTTCTTCAAAGTTCTCTTTCCATCTTCCTTTCACTTCCTCCTTTTGATTCAGCATTTCCCCTTCCTTACTTCTCACATCCACATTTCCACTCTTACATCTTACATCCCCCTCTTTCCTTTTTCACCTCCTTCCATTATAGTTTCTTATTATCTCAAAACTTTTCACTTAAATCTCTTCCAAAATCTTCATCTATTCTTTCTTTGCTTTCCTTGTCAGCCTCTTAACATTCTGCCTACTTAGTTTGTATTCTTCCCTCCTCCTTTGCATAACTTCTACTGGTACATTTCTGTTAAGGTATCTACCATATGCCTTTTTCTTCTCTTCCACAGTATTTCTAATCTCTGCTGTCCACCATGCATTGCCCTTTTTATTCTTGTATCACACTACCTTGTATCCAACTACTGATTTTACAACCTTTACTAGTATCCCTCTAAACATTTTAAACACCCCATTCACACATGACTGTAGGAAATTCCTACATTCGCTGCTCTTCCATGTAAGCTTTCAGTTACCTTCCTTTCATACTCCTTCCTGTATTTTTGCTGATTCATCTTCTCACTTGCCAGTACTTTTACCTCTCCATTCTTCCTTACACCATACCTCCACTTCTCCCTGATCGTCGTCCTAACAAGAACCATGAAAGGGTCAGAGTCTCCAAAGAATCCTCTCATGACTCTAGCATCCAGCACAGCCTTTCTCAATCTTTCATTCAGTGCCACATAGTTAATCAAAGCCTTTTGCTCTCCTCTTCCATCATTCCTCATCCATGTATATCTGTGGATCATCTTGTGCTGAAAAAAGGCATTTATAAGGAACAAACCCCTCTCATCACACACATCTACAAGATAGCTTCCATTCTTATTTACTCCACACACTCCCCATTTACCAACTATCTCACCAATTTCATCTCATCCCACTTTTGCTTTTGTATCACCCAATATGACCACGTTTCTGTCATTCTCAGAACTTTATACAGTCATTCAAATTTCTCCAGAGAAGCTTTACTTCATCCTTACCTCATATGGTGTTCATATTTACAGGTGCATATACACATACCCATGCATATTTCACAATCCCAGTCTTTCATTTCACCCACACTATTCTTGATCCATTCCATCCATGCTCTGTAATATTCTCCCATACTCTTGGTGACAGCAGAATTGAACATCCTTCTTTTCCTCTCCCTGATGATTTTCGCTCATTCCCATCCATAACACATCTCCTTCCATGCCCTCCCATAACTTACATTCATTGTTTCTGCTTTCACTCCACCCACCCTGCCCAAGGATATGGGTTTCCCCAATCCTTAGCACGTCCACGCTACAACTTTTACACCTGTGCACATTCTCTCTCCTTTTTTTTCATTAGTCATCCCATTCACATTCAGTGCCATCACCCTCAAACGCTTGTTCCTTTTGTCCCTAGGCATAACTGGTAGACTCCAGTGCTGCTTCTCATACTTTTGTGCCTCACCCTTGACAGGTCACTGGCAGGAGGCAACTCCAGCTCAGTGTTCCCAGAGGCAGCGAGGCTCTAAAATTGTCAAAGCTAATAGTACCAGCACACCTCAGGTGCTTGTCCAAATATAAAACTATTGCTCTGATATAATTGGGTATTGCTTCTCTCTTTAGTTCCACCCCTAATGGGTGTACTGACAAAGTCACCACGAGAAGGCTGGGTGAGATTTGGCCACTCCAGTAAAACTAAGAGTACCTCTCAAGGTGCTGAAACTCGATACTTTTCCCAGTTCTGAGCTTCTTTCTTGACACAGTAGCAGCATCTCCAACCTCATTGGTTATGATACTGCCTATGTTATTTATTTACATATTTACATATTTGTTATATACACAGAAAACACTTTACATGAATAAATGAAAAATTACAGAAAACCTTTGATATGTCAGCATTCTGTAAATTATAATTTGTGTTGACCCTGCATGGCTTTGACTAACTGTTTATTGGAAACACACGGTTCTACAGTACATTTTTGTAGGTGTAGGTCCATCTTTCACATTTGGTAGTAAATGCAGTTGTGCTAAGTGGTAAATACTTAACATACAGCTGGTGCAGTTTGAATTAAGTGTGTGTGTAGTTGAACCTCCATTACACATCACTTCACCACTCTCTGCACCTTTGAAGTTGCTTCAAAACTCATCTCTGGATGTTTGTAATTACTTAATGCAACTTTTTTCAGAGTCATAGATATTTCCATTTTTATTTCAGTATTTACCAACATTGTTGGGAATGTACGATAACTTAGAAAGTTCTGTGAGTTGGCAGGGCCTTAGCCATTTATATGCCATGTTACCAAGTATTTATGTAACTTAGTTTTTATAGAAAATGATGCAGGAGAAAGTGTATTTTCTTAGGATTTTTTTTTTTTAATGATACAGGAAAAAGTGTTTCTTTTTTTTAAAGATAACTACAGCTTCTGATGTCTAAACATTGCTTCCTGCCATGTGATGTAGTTACATACTCTGATTATTTATGGGTGATGCATGATATTTTTTCCATCAGTGTTTTAAGGTTGCTAGTGACATAGTGGATAAGATGTGGACTCGTACTTCATTGTGAATATAAATGAGGATACAATTTTTAGATATGTCCAGCCATAAATATGATAGAGTGCAGTGCAAGATTCATTGACATAATGTTGGGTCTTGTGTTTACAGTCTCCAAATTTGATAATGTTACAGAAGTTTTAGAGCTGCAAATGAGAAAGACTGTGTAATAATTCAAAGAGATATTTACAAACTAGCAAAGTTGTCAGATAAATGCTAGATGAAATTTAATGTACATATACATACAGTACCTACAGAAAGTCTGAAGAATAGGTATAAAAAAATGAAAAGCATTCATTTTCTTTACATTATTATATAGTGTGGCCTTCAAAACAGCTTGTGTGCATCACAGCATGGATTCAGTAAGGTTTCTGCAGTAATCAAGGTCAATTCCGTTCAACCAGATGTCTCTGATTGCTTCAGGATTGTGAGGAATTTAAAAGGTGTTCCTTTCTTGAAGTTTAAGCTTCATGTGAGACCACAGCTCCTCGATGGGATTCAGGTCTGGAGAATTCCCAAGCCATTGAAGGACGTTCACCTGCTTGTCTGACAACCATTTCATGACCTTTGCCTTGTGACTTGGTGCACTGTCTTGCATAAAGAAGTTTCAGCCGTGTATCTCATAAAAATTCATCATGTGGTCAGGAAGAACTTCAATGTTGCAGTCTCCATTCATTTTGTTTTTTTTGGGAAGCACATGAAATCCCCCACACCCTAACTTTCCACTGAAGCAACCCCTAATCATGACTGAGTCTGGTTGTTTGACAGTGATTTGCACATAATGGGGGTCAAATTCATGCGTGAGGGATATCTCAACTTGCCATGCCTCATTGCACCACACTGAAAAGTCGACTCAGTACTCCATAAGACCCTTCTCCAGCCCTCAACAGTGAAATGTTTGTAGTTCCTTGCAAAACTGAGACGAGCATCACGCATCTTGCAAGTCAATAGGGGTTTTATGGTGTTTCTGGCAGCAATGTTAAGTAGTGTGTTCGTAACACTTCCGAGGAGGGTGGGATAGGCTTGCTTCAATTGGTTCGCTGTGATGTGTGGATTTATCAGCACTTGCCTCTTAATGAGCTTGTCCGTAGTTGCTGAAGTCTTTCAGGGATGCCCTGGTACGGATTTACGAGGTGGAACTTCACCTTGTGGGACATTCTTGGCTTTTGCAACAAGGCTGTGTATGGCTGACTTGCTTGCTCACCCCCCGTATGCTGACAAATCTCCCTCACTGAAATTTTTGCCTCCATCAGGGCAAGAATCTGAGCCTTTTCTTGCTGGGTGAGGTTCTTGTTCCCCATTCTAAGGTGTGAGTGGGCAGATGTGGGACAAAAGTGAATGAAACAAAAACAAACAAACAAAAGAAAAATGGTTTTTGTTAATCCAGCAGCCATAGCAATGCATTCCCTCTCTATAGCATGTCCCATGAGAGACTGACCCTCTCCTCAGTCTGTTGTGATGGTATCGCCAGGGAGAGTTGCCAAGTACTAATTAAGCTAGATCTGAGCATTCTGTAGGCTGATAGACATGGAAATTCTAAGGACACTCATACACACACACAACACACACACAACACACACACAACACACACAGCACACACACACACAACACACACACACACACACACACACACACACACACACACAACACACACACACACACACACACAACACACACACACACACACA
>JAYMFT010399691.1:0-19017 GCA_038088735.1 Panulirus argus | reverse complement strand
AGACAGAGGGGAACGTTTAGCAGTAGGAGTTGACGGGGAGGCTCTGTGTGTGTGTGTGTGTGTGTGTGTGTGTGTGACCTCTGGAAAATGCATACAACTGAGGGGTTGAGATCGACAAGGGAAAGAATGCTGAAGACCTTGTGAAAGGACAGAATGCAGGCAACATGTAAGGGACAGAATACAGACATTCAGGACAAAGGTCAAACTCTCTGTGGTCAAGACCATCCCACCCAAACACAGAAATAAGGTTACCCCGGTGTACGGATATAATCTTCACAAAGAAAAGTAATGTCAGTAAATGTTCAGTTAAAGAAACAACGGTGAGAATTCCAAAAAACCGAGGAGATTGAAATAATGCCGTTTCGGTTATACAGTAGGTTAAAGCTCACGAGTAAGGCAACAACGATAGTATGTAACATGCAATCTTGACAAAGTAACAAAGTACTTTCACCTTCATACATTACCCGTATTATTTTCAACTTTAGGGTTTATATAAATTTAAAAGCTGAATGCTTCCTATATGTGTACCCTTAAAACATTATAATTTTCTATCCCAAAACCAAAACCATACAAAATTATATCTGATAACTTACAGTACTGGAACTCATGTCTATCAGTGGAAAACTTACTTCTAGCCCCTGATGAACACACTATAGTCATCATACTCAACATTGGCACAGAAGCCACGCCCCTCACATAGCAAAGGTAACTCTTTGGTTCATATAGTGTTCGTGGCGCTATACAGATTATAAGGTCTGATTATAATCTGTGAATACACTTAGCGTGAATAAAATAGCGAGACGAATACTGTATATGAACCAATCAGCTACCTTAGCTATGTGAGAGGCGTGGCTTCTGTGCCAATGTTGAGTACGATGACTAAAGTAGTTTACGGAAAAGATTCCCTCAGTAACAGCCTATGAAAGTAATATTAGTAAATGTAGAAAGACAATATGCATATGTGACCTTAAAATTATCCTTAATATCTGAAGATGATGAGATTTTTCTAGTGGTTAAAACTTGACCTTGACAGTTTTAGTATGATCTTGGTAGTTGATTTCTTGGTAGTTGATTGTTCTAAACCCAACCAACCAATCAACCAACTGGGACTAATGAAAATACTATATATGTATTTGAAACTGGGAAGAATTCTATTTACTGATAACTTTTAACACCAACAATATATCCAGCAATCATAATCACTGATGTTAAGGTTGCAGAATAATATTGCACTGTCTAGTATTACAGATTTCACAAATGGTCAAAAATTATTAATATATAGAAATTTCAATGAGCAATCATATATGAATATTTTCATGATGTGTTTGGAAATGGCCCTTTCTTTCTGAGGAAAAAGTGTTCGCATGCTAGCAAAATAACTGCCACTGGAGAGTATTTTCCATAAAATATACGTTCACTTGTGTATACTGAAAATATATTTTTTTTTCTTTTTGTAAATGTCCTTACATACAATAATAAATATATCAAACAAAAGTGGGCAGGGCCTGGAACAAATGGGAAACTGTGAGTTTGTGATTGTAATTTACAGTGCAGTGCTACTGTGACCTGACATGCTCTTTGCACAAGCATTATATTTTGTATAGTGGCTGACACTGTGCAGGCAAAAAGTATGCCCAAATCGAAGCCATGGTGATTTAGGGAGGTAAAATGATGAGTACTCGGTATATCATAAAATCATACAACAGGAGAATACTTTAAGCTTCTTAGCTGTTTGCCAACTCAGTTTTTGGAATAGCAGATGTATAGGGGCAAAGGTATGCTGTATTCAAAAACATAATAGCTGAAAAGCTCATATATAGAATGTAGAAGAATAATTATATACAAATTAATAAAATTACAATGAAATTAACCTGTGCTCCTTTGATGTTTGTTTTCTGACTTCAGAAAATGCAAAGATGAAAAAAAGCTAAGAATTCCAAAGTTTTGCTGTACAAGGAAAGGAAATAACAGCCAATTCTTGTGAGTATGGCTAGTCTCTTACTAGAAACAAAGGAGATAAGCAATCAGTCGCATACCACTGGCTGGGCTAAACAAAGACAGCTCAGGAGAGCTGTACCTGAAATAACATCATTAGAACTGAGAAAGGGAAGAAAAATCATGGTAGGCAGAAAGGGATGATATAAGGAGAGGATAAAAAAGTCTTAAGATGGCACAATGCTTCTGATTAACCAAAATATAGTAGAAAAAGACACATGCTGGGGTAGGTGAGTCACCAGTTGCTGTGAAGATAAATACATGCAGCATATATATATAACACTCATACAAAAAATATCTGAAGGTCTTAGTATAGAAAGCTAAAATTCATTCCATACAGCCTTAGTATCTTAGCCACCAGGAAGCTTTTCAAACATTAATCTCTTTTAAACAGGCGTGATTAATGCATTATTACTAGTCTATTAAAAATGCGAGTAAAAATTCTACACACATTCAGACTAGCTGCTACTAAGGTAATCTGCAATCCAAGTGGATTTTTTCCTTATAAAGTAAGCCGTGAATGAATTTGTTGGCATGATTCACCAACATTAAACTCTTTGCCGACATGTGGCTTCCACCAGGGATGCTTTTCTTCACTTTCTGTGACAAACTGTAAAACTTTAAGTGGGTTTCATTTTAAACTAATGAACTGGTGCTGCATGCCAGAGTTTCAGAACAGTATACATACATACAATATAGCTAAATCTATGATCATAAGCACAATTTGTGACACAGCCAATAGAGGAAGAACCACTTAAAAAAATATATAAAAATGTACATGGCAAGTCCAGATATAATTGGAAATTTGCAGCCCTGTAAGAGCATTGAATCTCCCTCTGTGAAACATCATGCATTCTTGAAAGTCCATGTTAAAATGAATGAGAGCTATTGCCCATTCATTCATCATTTAAGCTTCATACTGGTACAAATATTTAATATGTTGTCTTCAGCTTGTTTTTGCAGCCATTAAAAGATAGGAATGTTTATATTTCTTCACCTTTCTTATTCCTACAGAGGGGGTAAGCTAAACTATCCCGCACCCTCCTTCATGAGGTTATGCCTCCAGTGTATGTGCCTTCCTTTCAAAATATTTGGAAATTTAGTCTAATGGCATCCCTACCCTAAACAAAATTTTGGTTGTGCTTCTAAACACTTTTGTGGCTGGCTGTACTAAAATTACATCTGCTTCCCATACTACCAAGGTTCAGACTCTTATGACTCATCTCTTGGGGTTTTGCCCCATGCTTTTGGCTTTAATCCTCATATAAATAGGAATGCTCAAATAAGCTTTTCACAACAGATAGAATACATAAGAGTATCAGTTTTTTTCATGTGTTAGTGAGGTAGTACTAGGGACAGATGAAGAAAGGCTGCATTTGCTCATATCCATTCTCTTGCTGTCATGTGCAATGCACCAAAACTAAGCCCCTATCCACAACCAGGTCCCACAAACCTTTCCATGGTTTGCCCTAGCTGCTTCACATACCCTGGTTCAGTCCAGTGACAGCATGTTAACCCCTGTATACACCATTATTCCAATTCACTTTATCCCGTGCATGCCTTTCACCCTCATGACTGTTCAGACCCGATCGCTCAAAATCTTTTTCACTCAATCTCCAATTTGGTCTTCCCCATTCTCCTTGTCCACCCCACTTCTGACACACATGTCCTCCTTGTCAATCTCTCCTCATTCATTCTCTCCATACATCCAAACCATTTATACACTCCCTCTGCAGCTCTCTCAACATTTTTTTTTTTTACCACTTACCCCTCTTACCCATTTTTTATTTCCTCAATCAAACCACCTCTTACCGAATACTGTCACCAAACATTTCATTTTCAACACATCAACCCTCCTGCGCTCTTCCTCATTTATAGCCAATGCCTTGCATCTGCAAAACATTGTTGGGACTACTATACCCTCAAGCATATGTATTTTTGCCCTTCTAGACAGTGAACTCTCCTTCCATACATTTCTCAATGATCCCAAAACCTTTGCCTCCTCGCTCAAACTGATTCGCTTCCACTTCTATGGTTCCATCTGCTATGTCCACATCCAAGTATCTACAACACTTCACTTCCTCCAGATTTTCTCTGTTTAAACTAAAATCCCAACTACCCTGTCCCTTTACTTTGCTAAACTTAATTATTTAACCTTGCTTTTATTCACATTTACTGTCAACTTACTCCTTTCACATAATCTTCCAAACTCAGTCATCAACTTCTTCAGTTCCTTGCTGTTTCATCAGCAAACAACATTTGACTCTTTGCTAGTAACATCTAAAATACATCACACCACTTGCTGCTTCATGATAAGTCTCTTTCACCCATTTTTTATTTTTTTATGTTGAAGGTTCCAGTCACAGACAAAATTCCACATCAAGGCCAGGCCATTATTGAAATATAGAGAGAATTGAGAAAGGGGAAAAAAAGACAGGGAAAGTATTTACAAATTTTTGAGAAAGTGAAAGACCTGTCTCTTGAAATGAGCCAGGTCATAATTACTGGGAAAGACTTGAGAAGGTAGCGAGTTCCAAAGCTTCGATGTGTAGGGAAAGAAGCAGTTATCAAAATGGCATACCCTTGAATTGCCAATGGCCACACAATAATCGTGTGATGCAGCAGCTTGCCGAGTACTCCGAGGTCTAGCTAGTGGTGGGGTCACACAAGCAGCCAGCTCTCGGGAGCAAAAGCCAAAGTAATACCTATAGAAGAGGGAAAGTGAAGCAACATTGTGGCGTAGGGTAAGAGGGTCAAGTTTGGTGACAGTAACATCAAAAGAGTATCACACAGCTAGCAACATCCAAATGAGCATCAATGTGAATATGTCTATGTAAAGCATTTCTTTCTAAGTTCAGCATTACATTACGTTAAACTTTTCTTGGAACAGTATATATTCCCCAAAACACAAAATCAGTGTTCAATAGCTTCAAATAAGACTAAATGTCCTAATTCACAATGGCTTAAGTTTGAGGCAGAACAGGTATGCATGTCATCTGGTCTCACTTTTAATGAGGTTTCCCATAACACCAATGATAGGTTTAAATCTCTTAAAACCGTTATGTCTAAATATGAAACTCATCTCAATTTCATTCTGATAGAACTGTCCCTACAATGGAAGTCACAGTAATGTATCCGGATGGCAAAATCTATATACAGTAATTTAACAATGACTTCACTACATATGTACAGGGTAGGTGCCATGACCTCATAAACAGTATGCACTTGATCTACCCTAACATTTTCAATATTACATAACCCCTGTGACCCCTTCTTTGGGAGTCCTGCTGTTTCCCTTCTCTGGGGTTCCTGCAGTTTCCCTTCTCTGGGGTTACTGCAGCTTCAAGGCTGCATTACCCTCAACTGCAGGGAAAAGATGGACTCCTCTGGAGTGAGAAGTTCCTCAATAAGATTATATTTGGCTATTACAACCTCAGTGAAGGTGACTTTTCTTTCAAGGCATAATCACAAGTAGGGACAGTCTGGTAACACCTGATCTACCCTACTGTGAAAGGTAACTACATTTTCCTACAAATGAAATGATCTTCACAAAAACTATGTTGTAGAAACTAGCTACCTGGAGAAATGCTATGATCCTGTTAGAATGCAAAGTGATGCTTAGAAGTGTCTTAGGCTGGTTGTATCTTTCATCCATCTAGGCTGGTTGTATCTTTCATCCATCTTCCAATCCCAATTCACTACTCTATGGGATGGAACATGTACAAACAGACTCTTAGACATTTCCTTCATCAAGTCTCTCTGTGTCAAAGAGAAATATGAACTTCCTCATTTATAAAAGTGCCTCTTACTTTTCTCTTTGCCAACTAAATCATTTAAATAATGAGACCAGCATTTCAATTCAAAGTGCATTGAAACTAAGCTACTAGGCCAGATTTTTTTTTTTTTTTTTTTTTTTTCTTTTTTTTTTTTTGACAAACACTGTGCCAATCTCATAAAATCCATCTGTACCTATTGTTTGGGGAATCATTTCTATTATTTAATGAATGAGCTAATGTAGCCATACTTTCTTACTGATATTGAATCCACCACATGTATAGTTAACAAAAAAAGATAATTCACTGCATGAAAGGTTAACAGCCAATCATATGAGTGAGGTTGGGAGCTGGTGTTAGAGATGAGTGTGGGAGGACAGAAGGTGAACCACAACACTATTCCATCCTCTCCATCCCCTCATTTATTGAACTCCACCCACATGTGTTGATGTCACAACTGAAAATACACTTCAGAGAGTTGTATCACTGCCAATGGACAAAAAAGTAGTCTCATCTAGAAACTTCTCACTCCAAAGCAGTCCATCATTTCTCTGCTCCTGACAGAAGTACAGCTTTGAAAATGCAGAAGCCATAAAAGGGGCTTTGGGCTTGCATTCAGGGTCCAAGACTCACACCCATATAACACCAATGGGATGAATATACCATTGAAAATACCCAAATTTACCAATCCAAGCCTCTTTGTCATTTCTATCATATGCTTTCTCCAGGTTCAAGAATGCAACATGCAATTACCTTTCTTTCTCCAAGTATTTCTCCCACAAATTCTTCAAAGCAAACAAATGTTCTACACATCCTTTACTATTCCAAAAACCACAATGTTCCTTCTGAATCTGATGGTCTGTGTATACCACCATCCTTACATTCACCACTCTCCCATACACCTTAACAGGTACCCTCAACATATTTATACCTCTGTAATTCGAAATTTCACTTTTATTCCCCTTAACATTATATAATGGCATTAGGCATGCATCCAGCTAATCCTCAGGTACCACACCTTGAGCCACACATAAACTGAAAATCCTTACTAACCAATAAACAATGTTACTCACTTCCCTGAGAAATCCATTTGCTATCTCATCCACTCAAGCTACTTTCCCACACCCTATCTTCCATAAGGCATTCACTATCTCCTCTCTTTTCACTACATCATTCACCATAAATCCCTTGCTCTGCATATCACCTTGTTCCTATACACCCCAAATCTACCATTCAATCATCAAATGAAATGAACAGTTTTACAGTCTTTCAAAATACACATCATATCTTCACCTCGTTTTTATAATTTATCACTTTCTTATCTGCTTTCCTAATTTATGCTTCTATTTGTTCTCTTTTTCTTTTCATGCTATTGACCTTTCAAAACATATTTTCTGTTCTCCCTCTAGTTTACCAATACTTTCTCACTCTATTTCTCATCTGTCCTCTTTTTCAGCCCCTGCACCTTCCTCTTGACCTCCTGCTACTTCTTGTACACCATCCAATCTCTTGTACTCCCTTCTTGCAGGTGCTACCCAAACACCTCTTCTTTCTATCACTACCAACTTGAATTTTTCATCCCACCACTCAGTGCCACCTTCTGCATACCACACACTTTACCCACACACATCAGCACTACTCCCCTAAATACCCAGAAATCCTTGCTCAGTCCCTTAAAACCTCTATACCCATGTCATTTCTTCCTTTCCTAAACCCACTATAAGATTCCACACAAGCTTCCACCAAAAAATAATCAGACATCCCACTAGCTGGTCCTATCAGCACATTCTCTCATCCAACAGTCTTTCATTTGCCTGCTTATCAATTTGTATATTGTCATATAATGCCCACTGACCCCCATCCCCACACAACTCTAAAGTTCTTCACAATTTTCATGTACAGTGGATTTTCCATGCTACATCACTCACTCTTGTATTCAATTCTCCCACCACTACAAAATGATCCCTTGCATTATTCATTCAGCCCTTCCGAAAGGACTTACTTTTCTTTTTCCCCCTTTTACCTCCAAGTGCATAAAGCAGTGACAATCACCCATTTCTCTTAATCTTCTTTCATCCTCTTCCTTCATCAGAAGTGCCACCCTCTCCTTTGCTGGTGTCACTCTCAGTAACCCCTGGCTTTATCCCTTAGGTATTCCCTAACCATTCTTTCCCCTCTCCCTTTTACCTTAATTTCATTCTGAGCTATGAAATCAGTTTTCTCTTCCCAGTTTTATCATTTATCTCTCATTTCTTCTCATTGTGGTCACATCCATGAACATTCAGACACCCCACCCTGCATGGCAGTAAGCGGAAAATGCTTGACAGAGCTAACCAAGGTGTGCTGAAATGGTCTGAATATATGGAGAGGATGAGTGTAGAGATCAACAAAGATGATATACATATTATTAGCTGGGAGAACAAAGAGGAAGAAGAGACTGAAAGGCAGATGGATGGAAGAAGTGAAAGAGGCTTTGAGCTATCGGGGCCTGAACATTCTAGAGGGAAAAAGGTCACCCCCTGTCTACCACATCACTCCAGTTCAATCCATCTCATTTACACCTTTCACCCTCCTGCAAGTTCAGACCCTGAGCACCCAAAATCTTTCTTATGTCATCCTTTCATCTCATATTTGGCTTCTCCCTTTTTCTTCTCCCTTCTACTTCTGACACATATCCTCTTTGGCAACATCTCATTCTCTCCATATGCCTAAGCCATTTCAGCACATCTTCAGCTCTCTCAACCACACTCTTTTATTTCCTCACCTTTGTGTCATCCGTTTATTACTTACTCGGTCAAATTACGTCATACCACATGCTGTCCACAAACATTTCATTCCCAACACATCCACACATTCTCATATATAGCCAATGCCTCGCATCCTTACAACATCGTTGGGATTACAACGCTTAAACATACCCATTTTCACCCTCCCAGATAATGACCTCTCTTTCCACACATTCCTCAATGCTTCCAGAACCTTCATCCTTCACTTAATTCCGTTTCCATGGTTCCACTGGCTGCCATGTCCACTCCCAGGTATCTCCAACTAACAAAGCTGTCCCTCTGCACTGCTAAACCTCATACCTTAACTTTTATTCACATTTACCCTCAACTTCTTCCTTTCACACACTCTACCAAATTCTGAAATCATCTTCTGCAGTTTCTTACTCAAATCTGCCACAAGTGCTTTGTCATCAGCAACATTTGACTCACTTCTTAAACCCCCTCAACCCTTATATGCTGCACACTCGCACCTCTGTCCATGCTCCTTGCATTTGCCTCCCTCACCACCCCATCCATAAACAAATTAAACAGCTGTGAAGATATCACACACTCCTGCCTCAGACTGACTGTCACCCAGAACCACTCATCCTACTCTCTACCTACTCCCACATATGCCTTACACTTGATAAATACATCTCATTGCTTCTAGTGGCTTTCCTCATACAACATATATCCTTCAGACCTTCCACAAGGCATCTCTATCATGCTTATCATATGCTCTTAATAAGTCCATAAAAGCCACGTACAAATCCTTCTGTTTCTCTAAGTATTTCTCACACACATTCTTTAAAGCAAACATCTGATCCATACCTCCCTACCACTCCTGAAACTACATTGTTCCTACCCTATTTGATGCTCTGTACATGCCTTTACCCTCTCAATTACTCCTCTCCCAAACAACTTAACATATAAACTTATACCTCTGTAGTTCATAGTCACCCTTGTCCCACCTGCATTTACAAAATGGCACTATAAATGTATTCTGCCAATTCTCAGGCACCTCAACACAATCCACACATACAGGACACTGAAAATCCTATCCACACATACAGTACACTGAAAATCCTACCTAACCAATCAAAAACACAGACACCTCCTTTCTAAAGAAATTCAACTGCAGTACCATCCATTCCAGCCGCCTTGCCACATTTCATGTTACACAAAGCTTTCACCACCTTTTCTCTCTTCATGAAATCTTTTTCCATGACTCTTTCACTTTGCATACCTTCTTGACCCAAACATCCTACATCTGCCTATCATGAAACACATTAAAAAATCCTTCAGAACATTCACTCCATCTCCTCCTCACCTCATCACTACCTATCACCACTTCCCCATTTGCTCCCTTCACCCATGTTCCCAGTCTTCTCATGTTTTTCTCACACTATTAACTTCCTTTAAAAACATCTTTTTATTCTCCCTAAGGTTTAACGATACTCGCTAATCCTAACTTTTTTTTGCCTTCTTTTTCAACACCTGCAACTTCCTCTTCCCCTCCTGCCATCTTTTCTTGTACATCTCCCAGTCATATATATGTATCTGGGGTCTCATCTGCTCTTACATGGAGTGGCTCACCTTCCAAATCATTTTTAGCCAGAGTAGAATGAAAGCCGTCTGACTTATCAATTCATCAATTATCACCTCTTTTCAACCATCCTTCTCTGTCCACTGTAATGTTACTTTTCTCTCTCTCTCTGTTCAGCAGGTGTTATTTTGGCCCATGCATCTGTCAACTGTCTGTATTCATCCTGGCCTCTAAGACCTGGACCCGCAGCACATGAATGGCTGCTTCTTCCCATAGTTTCTTTGTGGAGAACCGACACAAGAGAATTGGCTATCATAATTCCTCCTCCTCTCCTTGTTCAGAAAAGCTAAGGTATCCTCTTCCTCCTCTCATCTTTTCCTCCTCCTATACTCTTTCCACTTTCAAGAGTTAAGAGTTAAGTGTAAAAACACCTGAGGAGCTCAAATGCATTCCCTATACTTTTACCTCAAACCTTTTAATTTCTTTAAAACCACTTACCTTTGAATTGGGGTATGCTTTCACCTGAGCCATGTCAGCTGCTTATATACTAAAGTCTAATCTGCTACTAAATACTTTTATGTCTTTTCATAACTATTTAAGTGCTGTGCTCTATACATTGGAAATATGATTAAGAATCCCACATATAATGTTATGTAATTTTTTGTTAAGCATTCTTTTTCCAAAGAATCCATTCTAGTAGTGGCACAGTCGATTATTCCATGGGTATAGTTCCATAAAAATGTGAGTACTTACCAACAATGTTGAGTGCTGCAGCAGATACTGCCCTCCCAACAGAGTTCTCAGCAATGATGGCAACTCTTCCAGCCTGCATCACTGATGTTGTGGGCAGTTCCAGAATGTGTGTGTTCCCACTGCTTCCTAACACGTACTGCAAATGACCCCGCAGGTATTCCTGACCAGTAATGCGACAGTCATTCAGAGTCCAGTAAACCTGCAAAAAAATAAAAACTTCCTTAATATACAGATGGGATAGCTACTTGGACTTTTGATTAATCTATCTTTCTACCTGTTACTATTAACTCAATTCCCTTTTACAGTGAGCTGACTAAATGCATGAGTTGAAGAAATACATACAGACATGCATATACCTTTTGGGGAATTGATTCTATAGAACTGGGGTCCCCAGCCCCAGTTCTATAGAAAAGCCCAAATCCTCGGGTAGATTTACCTGCCTGCCAAAACATTATTAACTGAACTATCTTGAATATCTTTCCTTATAGTGTAGTTATTTTTTTTCATACATATTCGCCATTTCCCGCATTAGCGAGGTAGTGTTAAGAACAGAGGACTGAGCCTTAGAGGGAAAATCCTCACTTGGCCCCATTCTCTGCTCATTTGCTCTGCACTTTCCCTGTATAGACACACACACACAACACCACCTCACTTAATGTCGTGTGGTCCTGCTTGTTGGGTGTGGCCAGCTTCCTGAGCACAATAGGAACCCCATTGAAGGAGGGTAAAGTAAGATATATGAGAGCTTGTAAACCTAGGGCCCATTAATGGGCCTGCTGCAGCTTCAGGGCTGCACTTCTCTTGGGAGCAGGTAAAGGTAAACTACTTTGAGGTGTGGGACAGTCCTCAGTGATGATGTACGTTTTACACACTGACAGTGATAGTCCTTAATCAAAGTTGACTTCCTGTTTATATGGTTGATATATATCATTTGCAAAACAAATCCCAGTCTAGGCTATCCATGTGAAAAGAAAAAGAGTAAGGCAAAAAGAATAAAGACATTAATCAGGGGTTTGCAGGTGCTTGTAGACCTAATTCCTGAAGGTAGAAATTTATAAAAAGAGGGAAAGATGAAAGAAGGAAGAGCATTCCATAGCTTCAATGAGGGAAAAAGAGAGTGTGATAAGTCAGTCCTCATATGGCCACTCTCCACACAGAAACTGCTGGAAGTAGCAGCCTTATGTGTGCCCTGGGTGAAATCTCTGATGGCAGGAACACATGCAGACATCTCATAAAAGCAGTAGCTAAAGTAATACCTGTGAAACGGAGAAGGCAGCAACTTCAGAGTGGATAGAAGGGTTTGTTGCAGAGAAAGATGCTTAGAGAATTAATCCATTCATTGTTCCATTGCATATATTCAAGTCAGTTTTCAATCCCCCATGTTAACATTGGCAGTGCTCACTAGTCTTTTTTACACTCAGGCTGCTACTTATTGGCCTAGGAGGTGTTGCCATCAGTTAGGTATAGTTTGCACTTCACCCAAGGGGGATATGTCACAAAATTTGTAGTTTATCACAGTAAGTTGTAGAGTGAGGAGGTGCAGCTTAAAAACAAAGAAATGAAGAAATTATTGTGAGAATATATCTCTGATGATGATAAAAACACCTTTTTACACTTGTACAAGGATAAAGATTACAATTCAGATGCTTACCAATTCTATTTGTCATGAGAAGTTGACATCAAGAGGAAGGTGCAGGAGTTGAAAAAGAGGGCAAATGAGATTTGAAGTGAGTGAGTATTAGTGAATTTCAGGGAGAATAAAATGTTATGGAAGGAGATTAATAGTGTGCAAAAAACAAGACAATAAATGGGGGCATCAATAAAATGGGGAAGTGGTAACAGGTAGTGATGAAGTGAGTTGGAATGAGTATTCTGAAGGACTTTTGAATGTGGTATGTGAAGTGAGAAGATTCCTGAGAAAAAATTTTGGAAGGAATGTATAAAAACAGCCAAAAGCAACATTGCCTGTAATAACAAAAAGTGAATTTCTTTAGCATGCTGCTCTTCATGTAAATAGAATAAAGATTTTTATTTTTGGCACAAAACATGATGTATTCTTTGCTGTGGTTATTGAAGAAACATCTCGTATGATAAAACTGTAGATTTATGTGCTTTACAGGCTGTAGTTATATTAACTAAGCACTCATAATCTGAGCGAAAAAGAAATTTACAATCTACTGAAAATGTCACTGTGCACTCCATGCTTTATCACACTATACTCTGGTGCAACCCACTGACAGCATAAGAGTTTAAAACTGTTTGTCATGTAGACCTGTTTGTATCATTGGTAATGGAATACCAATTGCTAAGGCTACAGTAGGTATATCAAGGAATCTATTTATAAAAGTTGGATAGATAGATAGACCTTACAAAGATTAAATGAGCAGATATGATGAATTATGTTTGATGTAAATGGCAAGTTAGTTAAGACTTGGATGTCCAGAGAAATAATAGACCACAGAGGATTAAGAAAGTTGTTGAAGTATAGCATTCCACCATCAGGAATTACCATTTAGAAACAGGTCTTCATTGACCAAAGAGAAGTCATAATGTGTTGATCTGTGGTCATTAGTGGACATGAGATTTGCCTTAATATGTGACACATACAATTGCAACATTACTGTGAAATATATTGTAAGGGAATGCCAAAGATATGAGTCTCCTAGTAAAGAATGAATAAGAATGGAAGGAACAGAAGTACAGATTGATAGAATTTCAGACAATGATTTTAATTTAAGTAGCTCTTTAAATTTTTTAAATGAAGCAAAAATATATAATTCTGTGTAAACATTTTTAAGTTTATAGACATCTTTTAAAGGCCAAAATGTATAATTATTTGTACATAGTCTAAATTTTATAAGATATTTTTTCATGCTAAAAATTTTGAATGACTATTAGTGTCTGGTACATTACAAAATCCACAAAATCAGTCAATCAAACTATCCTTATTGATACTTAGGCAGTACTTCCTACCTGGTTAGTGGTTGCCTGCCACCACTTGCAGGTGAAGTCTGGGAACACATATGAAAGTGGTCACCTCTAAGTATGAAGTTATGTCACTAAACTAGGACTTGCTTACTTAGCATTCAGACAGTGGATGAACAATCAGTTCTTGTCCCTCTAGTCCAGAAGGTTAGTGAAAGACCATTAAGAAATTAAAATTGCCGTAGATAATAAGGTACAGTACGGTGTGTATATAGTACGGGGTAAGTGTACATCTCTCTTTAGACTGAGCTGATGTCTCACTGGCACACATTACAGAAAGTTAGATTCTAACAACCACCAATTCATGGCAGTTGTGCAGTGTTGTGCTACCTTGCATGGCCTAATTGGTTGTAAACCTTTACTTTGACTACACTTACTGGCTTGAAGTAAATGTCTACCTTTGGCCAAAGTATATACTTACATTGTTAATCTTACAAGTAATTCTAAGTTGTTTAAATCTAAAATTCTTAAATTAATATAATGCTTGGCCACTACTTTCTTACAGCCTCTTGTGAGTCTTATCATTAACCCTTAAATTGCAACATACATAGTTTATCTGTACATTATCAATTGTGACATATGTCACTTGAGACAAGGTTTCCAAGCCACTGTCTTAAGTTGAAAGTCAAGTGAAGAAATCAAAAGCATATTCATAATTCTCAGCACTCAACCATGGTAAAACAAAGGTAAATAAAGGATTTATGTGTTCATTTCTCATACTTAAGCATGCATACAGTGTCATTAATTTTTCTTTTTGAACTTTTCTTTCATACTATTTGCTGCTTCCCATTTAAACAAGTGTAGCATACATAAATGCATTCCTAAACTTCAACACTCTACCTAGGCAAAACAAAGGTAGATTATGGATTAATTGATATTAAGAGTTTTAAATAGTGTTTTCATGTATATTGGTAGCTGGGTTTTCCAGTAGCTGCAGTTTTAGTGTCTAAGAATTTCTGAGTGGCTCTGGCATGTCCTAAAAGAACTCATCTTTTTTTCAGTACTGTATTCAAGAAGGATAACTACATACAGTAGGTTTCATTTGTCACAGAGATAGTGTATATACATAGTCAATATAGACAAAATATCCTGTTGTATGATGGGTTACTGGCACCAGTTTAGTTAGGCTGTGTAGGTAGCTAACTACCAGTACAATAACGATATTTATAAGAACAATGCATTAATTGTCCAGAATATAGGATCTGTAACCATACACTTCACTTTCCTGATAGCATGATGCATATTACGTGGATGCACTGTCCCTGGAATGGGAGCATGGTTGGCCATTGGCACAATAATTCTGTAAGGGACACCATAGGTGCTAAAGTCTTGGTTGTTGTGGTGTTGACCTTAATTAGTCTGCTTCCCTTACATACGATGTTCCTCTTGCTGAGGTGGCAGTTGTTGAGCATGGAGACCCAACCTTTGATCGGCACCATTTTGACAGGGTTATTTGCACATTTTTAATGAACAGTCACATGTTACTACATTTGTGCTGATAATTAGACTAAGATCTCTGATACTATATAAGCTGTCTCCACCAGCTTCCATTTTAAATGTTCCCTCAAACTTGGGTGAAACGTGTGTATGGAAAAGAGTGCATTGGAATGTTTTGGTATACAGGGGTTGACATGCTGCCAGTAGACTGAACCAGGGTTTGTGAAACAGTTAGGAGAATCCAGGGAAGGATCTGTGGGTCCTGGTTGTGATAGGGGGCTGTGGTTTTGGTGCATTCCACTCAACAGCTTGAAAATGGATGTGAGTGAATGTCACCTTTCTCCGGCTGTTTGTAATACTACCTCGGAAGGCAGGAAATGGCAGACTTAAAAAAAAAAAGCTAAATGAGGAATAGCATCATGTCAAGAGTACAGCTGGTCATTCCTAGTTTAGAGTTAGGCAGTAGCTAATGACAAATTGTAAAAGGTGTCCTGGGACTTATCCAATCCTTCTCATTGAAGTTTAGCTCTGCCAGTGTTCTGAATTGAGGCAGCATCTTAGAGGGGTTCATTTAATGTTCCAACTTTATCAGGCATATTAGATGGAAGGCTAGTCACCATAATTTGCATGACTAGTATGTAGAGGTATTCTTTGTCGAATCTGTGGGATGAGCATGCTCATTAGTTATCCTTTAGATTGCAGTGAACATCATATGATGTTTTCTTAGAGGATGGTGGCCATGATGTTTTAACTTTTTCCATGTGTTTTTAAATATACAGCTGATTTATAGTGACTTTAGTAGCATATAGAGGTTGAAAAATTTTTGCTTTCTTCAGTAACCCTGTAGTCACCATTGTAGATGCTTGTCAATTGACAATGAAGTTTTTGTGTATGGTAACCCCATGACAAACACATAGATTGTTGGATGACCTAAGTGATGAGGAGGAATGATTGTTGTTATATTTATCAGTTGATGAGGAAACTGAAGAAAGATAACAGGTGATATATGAAGGAAAAGGTAATTCTTAGGGTGTTTTCAATGGGAGTAAAGAGGAGGGTGGCTAACATGGGTCCCCACCATCTTCACCCCCATCCCCCTCACACTAAGCTTTATGATGACAGAGAGCTAGAATATTTCCATATATATATTTTGACTGTATAATATCATTCATAGTAAATTGCAGTGTATCATTTAGTATTTGTAGTGTAATATTTCCACATATTATATTCATGTTATTCACCACAATTGCTGTGCCTTTAAATGAATGACAGAATGTGATACCAAGTTCAGAAAAAACATATAAACAAACCTCTGTGTCCTTCCTTCTTTTAACAAGGTGAGGAGAGATCACCCATTACTCAAGATTTGTCAGCAACACCCTTTCATTTTTGGTTTGTATGATCTAATTTTTCTAAGTTGATTCATGTTATTCATGACCAGTTATGTGCCAATGTAAGATTGAGATAGTAGAGTGTGATACCAGATTCAAGAGTAAAAAAGACGTAAGACTTCCTTGTCCTAACCTTTTATCTTGAGCTGTCAAATGTATCAGTCACACCCCACCTCCTCCCGCTTACTCAGCACTCCATCAGTTTAACAGAAAAGTAGTTCCTTTTCTTTCTTTTGTTTTCATGGTGATGCGATATGTAGATCTGTTTTGTTATTTAAGGGTTATGATAGGTGTTTCAGTTTTAAGCAAATGAAATGTTGTCAGAACATGTCATACCAATGTGTACATTCTGGTGTTTTCTGGTATGGAGTTATCACCATGAGTACCTTCACCCTTTTTTTCAGTGCAACTGGCAAAAACAAAACTGAGAAAGACTGAATATTGGCAAAGTAACCTTTAGAAAAGATGACATACACCCTAACAATTATGAAACAGGTGACAAATTTCAAGTAAAATTTAATTATGATACTTTAACCCCTATACACTAAAACTGAATTATGATACTTTAACCCCTATACACTGTGAAGACATTCACAAAATCAGTTTGAGTGAAGGCAGAGGAGTTGCAGTATCGCACAATCATTTACATTATCTATCAGTCTGTCTATATATCGGATGCCTATTCCCTTGAGGACTCCCTCAGTGGAGTGGCCATGGCAAAAGAGTCTCTATAACTGTTG
This sequence comes from Panulirus argus, assembly GCA_038088735.1. Taxonomy (NCBI): domain Eukaryota; kingdom Metazoa; phylum Arthropoda; class Malacostraca; order Decapoda; family Palinuridae; genus Panulirus; species Panulirus argus. Next base: position 1,632 of record JAYMFT010399691.1, on the reverse strand, counting down.
AACTCCAGTGCCGCTTCTTAGCCTTTAGTGCCTCACCCTTAACACACCACTGGCAGAGTGTTTTTAGAGGCTCCTACATAATATTTCTACTGACTACTTCTTAATATGTCTACCCATTGGCAAGCAAACCAACATGTCAAAAAGGCCTCTGTCACTGTTGTGCACTTCATGGGTGTATATTGTGCTCTCAACCTTTTATATATGATCCATTGATCTACAAATGTGAAACAACTATTGTATCAAGAGTCATAAATGAATCATAATATCTGAATGCAGGAGCATGAGCTATGTTCAACCAAGGTAGTAAATGATGACCATCATTATTTTTCATATAAATGAATGTATTGTAGCCCTTGACAACTTATGGTTACCATAGAAACTTTAATAACATGGTCTTGATAGCAGTTTAAAGCAACAAAAGCTAAGTCCCATATAGAACAGGTAAAGCAATGAAAGCCGTATTCTGCAGGGGGAATGAGTTACATTTGTCAGCACGTTCTTGTTTATATGAGTATGTGAATGTCTGAGATTATCCTTGCACTGATAGCAGTGTGTAGGTCTGAGGCTGGGGAGGTAAATGTGGGATGTTCTTTTTAAATGTGAAGTTTGGTGGTAAGCTGGCTGGTCCACCTCTTGGATAAATTGCAAAGTGATTTGAAAATGAATCTGATAAAGAACTAGTAGGGAAATTTACACTGGGTCCATTCTTCAGAACTTTCATGGTGTTTTTTGATCCTGTATACTTGCTGATCTTGCTTATCCTGTGGAATAACTTGGTCCTAGGGCTACACTATCATCAGTTAATTTCTTTCTAATCTTAACAGGGGATGCCTTCAATACAAAAGCATGTTTCAGCAGATTCACCAGTAACTGCTTAGGAGAGTCCAGTTTATTTTATTTACTCAGTTTATAATTACCCAAGGACCAGTATCTATAAACGATACCTGGTGTTACCTAGGGCCTCTTTGTAAAGACTCTTGCATTCCAGGCTGCACTACTTTTAGTAGCAGGGAAATGAAGACTACTTTGTAGTGAGAAGTTCTTAGACGAAACCGGAGATTGTACTCTTAGGACCTCTTTCTAAAGGCTCCTACAGCCCAAGCTGTGCCACTTTCAGTAGCAGGGAAATGAAGACTACTTTAGGGTGAGATGTTTTTTGACGAGACTTTACTCCCAAATATGTAGCCTCACCAAAAATGACTTTTCACTTGCAGCATAATTGTTTTGCAGATGGATTCCAGTAACAGCCAAGCACACACACATAGATAGGTAAATACAGGGATAGAAAGAATTGAAGTGATATGGAATACATGGCCAATGTGATGTCAGTGGACTGAACCAGGGCATATGAAGCATCCAGAGGAAACCACAGAAAGGTCTGTGGGGCCTGGTTGTGTATAAGGGGGCTGTGGTTTTGGTGCATTACATGTGACAGCTACGGAATGGTTGTGACCAAAAAGGGCTTTTTCTTTGTTTCTTCCTGGCACTACTTGCTAATGCAGGAAACAACAAACATATTTGCCTTTCCCCGCATTTGCGAGGTAGCGTAAAGAATAGAGGACTGAGCCTTTGAGGGAAAATCCTCACTTGGCCCTTTCTCTGTTCCTTTTTTGGAAAAGCAGAAACTGGAGG
>JAYMFT010399681.1:0-19019 GCA_038088735.1 Panulirus argus | reverse complement strand
CATTCTCTCATACATTCTTCAAAGCAAACACTTGATTCACACATCCTCTCTTGATACTACGACATATATATATATATATATATATATATATATATATATATATATATATAAACCTCGCTAACGCGGGAAACAGCGAATATGTATGAAAAAAAAAATATATATATATACGTGCTCAGAGAATATTATCATGAATATTATTCTTATAACTTAAGACCTAACCATTCATAGTCTAGGAAAAAACATTATTTACCTCTATGGCCAATCCAGATCATGCAAAAAAAGTTTTAGATTTTTTATTTATATGATTAGGTGCACAAAAAGATTGCAGAACCATAATTTTTCTTTTGAATTAAGAGTTATGTATTTCTGCATTAAAAAAAAAAAAAAATTATTTGCCACATTGGCCAATCCTAAGTACTGGCAGTAGGGATGTGGTAGTGGGCACTATGAGCAATGGAGTTACAGCAGTGGGCACCACATATGTAGCAAGTTCCAAGAGGAGATGTGAAAACACCCACTATGGTTGCTAGCAGGTTACTGAGGCCTCCAGACAACTTAAATGATTCATTCTGTGTTTTAGTTTCCATTTATGGCCAGTCAGCAGAGTCTGCAGTGCATGCAGAATTCAACTTGTGTTGGTAAATTGAGTGTGTGGATCGATACCAATAGCAGACACCAATATCCCCGTTTTCAAAGCCCATAGCTTCTGTCAAAGCTTAAACAATTTACTTCTGTTTTATCAGTGCCTCTAATGTTCTGTCATTTATTCTGCTGTGTAACTAAATGAACTCCTCAAATTATGAAAATTGAATGTCTGTTTAGTAATATAAAGGATACTTTCACTTATTTTGGTTACCATCTCACATCTTGATATTAGAGGAAATTCCAGGTAGATATCTACTTTTTCATTGACATGCTTAGATCAGCAGGTACATGTACTCTCTCTCTCTCTCTCCTGTAATCTCCTTTGTAAGCTTGGGAGACACTATTGTTTATCTCAAGTATAGTCAGGGTTAGGACCTTCGTACTTTCAGTATTACTGATGAGGAAACACTGGCTTGTCTCACCCTGTGCTGTGCACTTATCTGTAGCAGTGGTTGCCTACTCATTTTGGGCCATATCTCAGCCAGTCGGAGACTGGTCCAGAGATGCATCATCATCCCACTCCCACTTGGTCCTAGCAGCTAGCAGCTCAAAATTCTGTTGGATTCCTTAATGTCAGTGCACGTGCTGTCTTCTTCCAAACTTACATTTTCCACTGTGCAGATTAGTATCCCTTTTTTTTTCTTTTGATTTATTAGTTAGTTTATTAAGAGAATGGTGTAGCTTTTGTGTCTTGTGGTCAATGTTTTAGGGTATCAACCATGTATCTCTTGAGTGTTGTAAGATGTGAAAGAAAGGAGCTCAAGTGGGTGCCTGTATAATCTCCCCTTGTGTTCTCACCAACCAAAAACAGAAATGGAAAAGAAAGGAAAATGAAGATTTCTTCCTGAAGGCACAGGCTGCAATGTTTGAACATTTGTGTATGTAACAAGAATGAGAAGGAAGAGATCGATACTAACTTTGAGTGAGACAGAGTTGAAAAGGAAGTGCATGGAATGCTTTACAAGTATTCAGGGAGAAAAGACTGGGGTTACTGAGAAAGCATGATCAAAAGAAAGGGTTGCACCCTTGATGAAGGAGCCAGTGAGCTGCATGCATGTTTCTATTCCAGGGCCAGTTCCATAAAAATCATATTTTACCCTGAAGAAATTAATTGTTCACGTGACCATTTTCATTGCTTTTCTTTGTTTAAATTTTGAAACTAATGTTTCCACATTTGTTACTGGAACTGATAAAAGCAATGTTTTGTGGTGAACAATATGATTTTTATCAAAAAGTCATTGAAAATATGAATGAATACATTTTGCAATAGAATATATGATAACAGGCCCACTTAGTAAAAATAAGTTTGAGAGATATTGAGAAGCACAACCCATGCATTTTCAGTAACACAAGTCCTCATAAAACTCTGATGATTATGCTTGCATACTTTTTATATCATGGCCATGTTGGTGTGATTTAGCTTAATGTCAGGCAAATCATCTTTCAGAGTACAGCCATAATGATAAACATATGCTATATATATATGTTATACAGGTTGAATTTCTGTAATCAAGTAGCCTTGGGACCTAGCCATTGCCAGACCACAGAAAATGCCAGAAAAGAGATATTGACCCCTTAGAGAACCCCCTATGTAAATATATGCCTGACCCCTAGTCTTGCCATCTCATTCCACATACATATTGCTGTGTTATCAAAGGTAGAACAGAGCTTAAAACACGAAATAATACAACCATTAATGCTTCCAAACAAGGTTTTTATTGTTACGTCAGATTACATCAGAAGTATACCAGGGTCAGGTGGGTCTTCATAGTCAGCAGATACTTGCACATCAGCTTGTTTCTGGTACTTTGGCTTTTCCTTACTTAATTTTCTTTGAATCAAATAAACAGAAATAATTTCTTGTTCTGTTATAAAGTCCCTTTGCTCCAGTCCTGCAATTAAATCTCTCATCATCTGGATACTTTTATCTATAGAAATTCTTTCTTCCACTTCCTCGTTTCCTCTGCACTTTCCTCATGGTCTTGTTTCTTCTCACCTTGCTTAACCATCTCCACGATTTCTTGATAAGTTGGTTTATAAACAACAGGCTCATCATTATCCATGTTCATCCATTCCTCCTGGTTTTTCTCTGTAATCTCTATGGTTATTGCAAGACACTTTGGGTTAGTCATGCTCCTAGCATACTCAACCAATTCTTGGATCAGTATCTTTTCTTTAAAAACACTAAATCCAGAGAAATCAGATCCATTCCTTTCCTTGTCCTGAAACATTAAGCTTGGCCACAGTCTGTGCCAGCCACCTTGCAGTGTGCTTTTCTCAATTTCATTCCAGGCAGAAGCCAGTGACCATACCATATCCTTTAAGTTAAATTCCTTCTTGAAATCTACAGGAAGCTTGCCATTAATCAGTGCAACATGGAAATGGTGCATGAACTCCAATCTGTATATATAGATTTCAGTGAAATTAATATGCCCTGGTCACAGGGCTGAATCAGAGAGGTGTAGTTAGCAGGGAGGTATAGACCAAAAAAATTGTCTTTTATGAAAAGTTCTGCTTTGGGGTGTGCTGAACAATTATCTAAAACAAAAAATATTTTACATTTTGGATTAAGGCCAACAGAGTTTAGCCACGTCCTCACTGTTGGGCAGTTCCCAGCGGGCTTTACCCTCACCGGGCAAAGTCTGTCAGGCATGCCTGTGTTGTTGTCCACACTGTTGAGGTGGTTGGGCAGTACCCCCACCACTAGCTAGACCATGCAATACTCGGCAAGCTGCTGCGTCACAATTATTGTGTGGCCATCGGCATCTCATGGGTGTGCCGTTTTGATAGCTGCTTCTTTCCGTGCACGTCAAAGTTTTGAAACTCTTTACCTTCTCATGCCTTTCTCAATAACTATGACCTGGCTCATTTCAAAAGACAGGTCTTTTACTTTCTCAGATATTCGTAAATACTTTCCCTGCCTTTTTTTTCCTGTTTCTTAATTCTCTCTATATTTCCATTAGGGCCCAACCTTGATGTGGACTTTTGTCCATAACTGGAGCCTTCAACTTAAAAAAAAAAAAGGAAAAAAAGACCAGTGCATAAAACTATATGGTGTAAAGAGTGGTAACTTTTTATGGCTGGCAGTGCTGTTGCTCCAGACCCAGTATCAAACCACTGGCAGTGTTTGGTGATTTCACTTAACTACAAGCAAGGGCAATCCGCTGATTTGCCAGTCAAAGTTGCCTCAAAGTGTTCGATGACAAACTTAACACTTGTGCCTGCCAGGCACTGCCCAATAGTGTGGACGCTTCTTTACAGTATGCTCTAGCTTCACGCACAAAGTGATTTTCAAACCATTCAAGAAAAAGTTTAGTTGTCATCCATCCTTTTTTAGTACTAGGGTAGATAAGTGGAAGAATTTTCACTCCTTTGAAGGCCTTTAGGTGTACACTCTTACCAATTACTATCAGATTGGTTTTGTGTTCCTGCAGCATTGCTGCAGCCAAGAATTGTTACCCTATCTTTGGAATCCTTACCCCAAGATGGTGACTCCTCAATATCTTGGGCAAGAGTTTTTTGTGGCATACGACGCCAATACTTGGCAGATTCGTCAGCATTATACTCTTGCTCTAGGGCTAAGGTTTCCGCTGCCACTAACTGCACAAATTTACCCTCAAACTTAGTCAGAGCTTCCATGTCAGCACTACACTTTTCACAGCACACACTATGTACTGAAATTCCATTTCTCCACTTAAACTTGTGTAACCATCCTTGCAAATATTCACAGTCATAGTCTAGCTTTAGTTTTCTATAACAAACTTTGACCTGCTCACTAAGCATCTCCCTAGAAATGCTTACACCTTCATAAAGTCAGAGCTTAAACCACTTTATAAGTGCACTATCTAATTCTGTACTCCTGACACCTTTCAAAGGGATTAGTTTTTACCAGAAAAATTAGGCATGTGTGCGAGTAGAAAAGGATGTGTGGTTCTTGGTGAAGTGTGATGCAACCATGGTTGTTTAACTTGTTTATTGACAGAGCAGTAAGGGAAGTGAATGCAAGAGTCTTTGAGTGAGGGGAAGGACTACAGCATACTGGGAGGTTGTTTGTGGATGACATGGCTCTGCATGTGAACAAAAGTTAGGTGATGAGATGCAACTGGGAGATGAGACAGGATGTTTTGAGCACAAGTCTAAAAAGGGAGAAGCTGGAGGAATTGGAGTGCTTTAGATCCCTAGCAGTGGAGTTATCAGAAGATGAAACAATGGAGACTGAAGCGAGTCATAGAATAGAAGAGGTGAGGCCAAGGCCATAGATGCATTTAGTGTCCTGTGGAAGGAGACGTCACTGTCTGATAGGTTAGAGATGGTTGTTTGAAGATATAGTAGTCCCAATAGTGTTGTATGGATGTAAGGCTTGGGCCCTGAATTCTAAAGAATGGAAAAGAATGGACATGTTGAAAATGAAATGCTTGAGGATGATATGTGGCATGAGTCAGGTTTATTGTATAAAGAATGACTATCTAAGAGATAGGTGTGTTAGTAATTGGATAATAACTGAGAGAGCTGACCAGCATGTGGTGAAATGATTTGTATACATGGAGGGGATAAATGAAGAGAAACTAAGAGGATATGCATTTCAGAAGAGGAACAAGCAAGGTGGAGGGGAAAATCTAGAAGGTGTGAGGATAGTTTAAAAGGCTTTGTGCAGTTGGAGCTTAAACATTAAGGAGCATGGGAGTTATACATGGGATAACCAAGCGGAATGTTGTATTATGCAGGGGGCAATGTTCTGTCATTGTTCTGAACCAGGGCATATGAAGCAACCTGGGGAAACCCAACATGGTCTGTGGGGCTTGACTATGGATGGGGTACTTGGATTTTAGTACATTATACATGTCAGCTAAAGACAGGAAGTAGGTAAATGAGGCCATTTTGTCTGTTCCTGATGCTTTGTTAAAGCAGGATTTGGTGAACAAGCATGGAAAAAAATCATATATATGCCTACATTTAGATTGTGTTACTGCATCTTATTCATATGTCTCAATCTGTTTGGTTGTTCACCTATGTACACTAGATAAAATAGTGGTCTGTATATGCCATATAGGAATATTGGTAATTATCAAGGTGGATGGCATGTCGCTACAAAAACTAAATAGTTTTTAAATGACATGTTTATAACGATACTGGAAATGATCAATGTGGATGGCATGCAGTAGCTTGATGTGGGTTGTGTCTCAGCCCCCCCTCTCTACTTGTTCTGTTTCCTTGCCCTTGTGTTTTAATTGTTTTTATAGGAAATGGTCTCACAGTAGCATAAAGTGGTGACACTTTTTTTTAACCTTTGGCAAGTGCCAGCTAAGTTATGAAGTTCAACTGGTTAACCTTCATCATTAATTGGTTCAGTCCTCTTGTTCTAAGTTGATGTTTTGGTACAATTTTGACTTCTACAACTTGGACCTGAGGGAAGGGAAGTGTCTGGTTCCTGGAGACTTTGTTTCTCACAAAACCAGAGTAGGTAGTGACTTGTTGATTAAGATCACCCCCCTTAGTCTTGATGAGTGGGTTGATTTATTGGCCCTTAAACATGGCAAGTCCCATACCTTTACCAATACAGTGCTGTGATGTATTAAGGACAAGGGTCACTCATGATTAAAGTAGATAATTCATTGTAAAGCTAATAAAAATCTCGTCGAAAAAAGGGTTTATAGACCTAAAACAAGGGTTTACAGAGAACTTTTTTCTAGGGCATTTGTATACTTTTTTGGTGTTTCTCATTGCCCTATCATGATTCTGTCTTTTTTACTGTGGCTTGTTGTAAACAAGATAAAAGCTAAAGCAAAATGTAGTTTTAGACTACTTAGCACTGTTAAGCATCAATTAATTTTTCTATCGTGGTTCAACCTAAGAAGTTTGTTTATCTCTCCTACAGTATGGTTCTTGTCTTGAGCCACTAGCTTGTAAGCTAGTTCTTAATGTACCACTAGGATCTTGCTGAGGCAAGAGATCTAAATCCCTGAATCACTGTTGGACATGGAATGAGGCACAAAGGTCAAGAATCCAGGCTGTGGAAATGACTCATATGAGAAGAGCATGTCGTATGACTAAATGGAATGAAGAAAGAAACAGAAGGGTGCATTAGAGATTTGATATGGCAGGGAATGCAAAGGGAGTGAAATATGGAGTGATAGAATGGGTGAAACATAATACTTTGAGGTGGTTTGGGTATGTGGAAAGAATGCAAGACTGGGAGTTTACAAGGAGAGTGTATGATAGTATAATTAAAGAGGTTGGTGTAAGTGGAAGACCACCTGTGACATAGGCAAATAGGGTGGAGGAATACTGGAGGGAGAGAAATAGTGGAAGAATGCATGGAATGGTGTATGTGAGGGAGGCATGTAAGTACAGGGATAAGTGGAGACTCCTTTGCCGTGGCCAACCCTTGATGGGAGTTCCTGGAGGGAACAGGTGTCAGAGATATAGATAGATAGACATTGTTTAGGGATTTGAGATGAAAGTTAAAAAGGGATAAGCCATACTTGTAACTGGGCAGTCCCTTGCTCTAGCAGTTTCACCAATAATATGTTAATGAAATTTTGTTTATGGCTGGTCCTTACAAAAGTAGATATGGGCCTTTTCTATCTTCCTGTCAAGAAGCAAGTGTATCAGACAGCCATCTACTTAAAAGATATTTTGGTGTAATGAAGGGATCTTGGCTTCAGGTAAATTCATATAATGAAGTCACTCTATATTCCCGAGTCATTGATGGGGGATTTGAAGATAATTCAACTTTCCTTCGATGTCATTTACCACTTAACCTAATAATGAGGAAAGGGTACTAATTAACCACTACTTATATCTTTTATATCTGATCCCGCATATGTTCTTTAAAAGACTCACCAATACACACAGATTTGGTCCTCTCACTAGCATTTTTATGAGTCATATGTGATTTTTTCCTTCTGCAGTTTTGTACAGTGTCCACATAAAGTCTTGTTCACTTCCCCATGGATTTTCAAAGGTGATGTTACTCTTACATTTAAGTACTTTGTCATGCCTCCATTGGCCCTGATTACCATTTGCAGACATCTAGGCATGGAATTGGCAAGGTATTCTACATCCATGTTTTGGCCTATCCATAGGGTCTTGATCTCCTGAATCAGGTAAGGCACTGTTGTGGTATTTCAGGAAGCAGCCACCTGATTGTGCATTCTGAGCACCCAGTGTGCCTAGAAACATTAAGCTCAGCGACCAGACTTATGATGATTTCATTGAGACCTTTATATGCTTGTACAATATATATAAACTTTAGCTGTGCATTGTCTTTGAAAATATGTAGGATGTACAATGTTTTTTATGGACACCGTAATAAGAAAACTTCATTAGTGCAAACTATACCATAAGTTTGTGAAGCTGAATAAAAGTTTATTGATTTTTCAGGTGTGTACGATATGAATTTAGTAAGACACATCACCCTTGATGAAGCAGATTCACTACTTGATGACAGTTTCAGTGATCAGGTTACCCACTACCTTTCAAAATTTCCGGTCAGTATAATATCACAGCTCTGTTTATGAAATAAATCCCTACACATGAAAATATGTGTGCAGCATGACATTTTGTCTTTATAGTGTAGATATATGCCTAAAAAAATAAGTATCCAGCAATATTATGAAAAGCTTAGGCACTATATCAGGACCCAAGGAGCCCATACTGGATCATACAAATTAAAAAAGAAAGGTTTGAATTAAAACAGACATTTTTTTAATTAAATCTGACAGCTTTATAAGTACAAATCCTATTTTCATTTAGCCTTTAGAATATCAGTTTTTCTCAATTTGCATGTGGAGCACTTTAGTCCTAAGGCCATGAGTATTATTTTCTCTCATCATCTAGCTGTAAAATTAACCCCTTTTTAGTATGATATGAGAAATCAAATTTAATTTTGTATAATACATGCCTAACAGTGCAAGCATTATCACCAAAAGAGTTTTCAGTGCAAGGAGTCAGAAAGTACACCGATTTCCAGTAAAGTGCACATCTAATTTTCTCAGAGAATGTAAGGGAAAATAGATACCTAAACTCTGGAGTCAATAAAGAAACTGTCAGCAGTATCAGTTGAAAATACATGATAGAATTACAGAAAAATAAAAGATAGATGTAAAACTTTCCAAGGCCATGAGCTACTGTGAAGATGAAAAAAGTTCATCACCAGAGGTGATGAATGATGATGAGCTCCCATTCATGTTTGATTGCTAGTGTATAGATGTTAGGCATTCTCCATGTATGCTTGTTTTTCCCTTAAATCATTGCATTATCTCGGAAACAAATGGTGAGTTGTAACTGCTATGTACAGTCTTCGTTTTTTTCTGTAGGTCATACCCTTGCCTCGTTTTCTCCATTTTTTTTTTTTCTTTTTTTTTCTAGCGTGGAAAATGAATTGTCTGTGCCCAGTTGTTTTCATATATTTATCTTAGATTGAGGAGATTCAGTAGCAATTATAGTTGCATACAGGAATCTTCATGTTATGTGTCTTTAGAAAATGTGAATTCACGAAGATGCAATATATATATCCTTGCCAGGCCTCAGGAGATATGATGATGCCCAACTAAGATGTGTTTTGACAAGCCAGATGCTTCTATCTCAGCCAGATGCATAGCAGAGGTTATTCTTGTGGGAATGGAAGCATTTATCCCCTCCACCTCAAAGACAACCTTTTCATCCAATCCATGGTTCAACTGTTCTGTTCTGAGGTCATTCAGGCAGGGATCAGGCATATTGGGCTTGGAAAAACTCACCTTCCTCTGCCTTCCATCTACTTTTATCAAAGCCCATGATTGCTGCTAGCATGTTATCCATGAGGCGAAGTGTTCCTATATTCAGAGGAAGCACGATAACCTCTCCTCGTCATCCACTGATAGGTCTTTATGGTCTTTCGCTAAGGGCACCTCTAACAACTTCTGACGCTCTACCTTCCCTTCACTTTGCAGATCTGATGTTACTATAACAGTCTTTCCCATGGACAAAGCAACTCTCTTTGGTTCCTATTTCTTCTCTAACTCCACCTTGGATGACTAACATTCTTTCACCCCCTGATGTTTCTCTTACGAATCCTGTTCCCCTTCCTGTAATCTCTTTTTAGACTTTCCAAAAAGTGCTTCTTTCTCCGAACACAAGCAAGGCTTATGGTCCTGATGGTATCCATTCATGTGTACTGAAAGATTGTGCCTCCAAACTTGCACTGGTGCTTGCTCATCTGTTCTATTTCTGTTTGATAACCAAAACTTTTCATTTTCCTTGGAAGCATGCATTGATACATCTCAGCCCTAAGAAAGGTGACCGTTCTGACTCCTCTAATTATCATCCTGTTGCTTTGACATCTACCATTTCCAAAGTCTTTGAATCCTTCCTCCACTCTTATATCCTTAAACACCTCAAAAATCACAGTCTTCTCTTTGATCACCATTATGGCTTCCGTAAAGCGAGATCTGCTGGTGATATTCTTTCCTATTATACTAATGTTTCGTCATCATCCCTAAAAGTTGGGAGTCATGTGTAGTTGTCCTTGACATATCTAAGGCTTTTGACATGGTGTGGCATTGGGGGTCTCATTTCTACACTCCCCTCTTTTGGCTTCCCTCCCTCACTTTGCTCCTTCATATCTAGCTTCCTCTCTCACCAGTCTATCTCTGTGGTTGTTGATGGATCATCCTCCCCACTTTTCCCCTTCAACAGCAGTGACCCTTAAGGTTCTGTCCTGTCTCCTACACTTTTCCATCCTTTTTTTCAACGAATTCTTCTCCTCCACAAATAATCCAATGCACTCATACGCTGATGACCTGACTCTGCTTTCATCCACATCCTTCAGTTCTGCTTCCTCTTCTCTCACTCGATCTGCATCTCGTATTGACACAGCCTCCTCAATAACCTCAGACTTGGACAGGATATATCAGTAGGGTCAACAAAATCTTGTTAAATTAAATGCCTCCAAGAGATGAAAGTTGTAAGGAGCTATTGAAAGCTCCTCACAACTCTCGTCTCTCCTTTGACAGTTCTGTGATTCCACTTCTTGACTCAATGAACATACTTGGCATTACTGTAATATTCACTCTTTCTTGGAAACCCCACATTACAGGAACAACTAAGTCTGCCTCTAAAAAAACTGGGTGTCCTGTTTAGATGTTGAAACTTCTTTTCTTCTGAACAGTTGTTCTGTTTATGCAAGGGATTGATTCATCCTTGTATGGAGTACTGCTCTAACATTTGGGGTGGTTCTAGCTCTGCATCATTACTTGACAGAGTTGAGTCGAAAGCAGTCCACCTTATAAACTGTCCAAGACTAACTTCCAAACTTCGACTTCTTTGCTCTATGTTACACTGTTGGTTCACTTTCCCTCTTTTATAGGTATTACTTTGGTTTTTGCTCCCAAGAGCTGGCTGCTTGTGTGCCCACACCACTAGCTAGACCACGCAATACTCGGCAAGCTGCTGCATCACATGATTATTTTGTGGCCATTAGCAACTCAAGGACGGGCCATTTTGATAACTGCTTCTTTCCCTACAGGTCAAAGCTCTGGATTTCATACCGTCTCATGTCTTTTCCAATAACTATGACCAAGCACAATTCAAAAGACAGGTTTTTCATTTTCTCAAAAGTTCGTAAAGACTTTCCCGTCTTTTCTTTTTCTGTTTCATAATTCTTTCTATATTTCAATTAAGGCATGGCCTTGATGTGGACTTTAGTCCGTTACTGGAGTCTACAACATAAAAAAGAAAAAGAGTGCTTTTAAAACCTATACGAGTTACCCCTTTACTGTCTAACTGTGGGCTTTGTCTTGAGTGGTTGGTTTACAAGAATGAAATACAAGTTGAGTATGCCTATGTAAGTTGTATGGGAAAGAGATGATTGAGAAGATGATGTCATGTACAGAGCATCAAATTGGGGAGGAACAATGTGGCTTTATGAGTAGCAGAGGATTTGCTCTGAAGAATCTGCATCAAAAATACTTAGAGAAACAGAAGGATAAGTATGTGGCATTTATGGATCTGGAGAAAGCATATGATAAAAGTTAATAAACTTACTTTTAAGGTGCTGCAAATGAATGGTGTAGAAGGAAACCTGTGTGAAGTAGTGAAGAATTTCAGTCAAGACAGTAAAGCATGTGTGTGGGTAGGAAGAGACCAGGGTAAGTGGTCCAGGTGAAGGTGGGTTTGTGGCAGGGGTGTGTGATATCACCATGGCTCTTTACTCTGTGTATGAATGGGAGAGGGAGGTAAATGTAAGGGTTTTGGAGAGAGAATTAGGTTTGCAGTCTGATAGGGATGAAGGTGCCTGGCAGATGAGTTAGTTACTGTTTGCTGATGATACGACTCTAGTGGAAGACTCATGTGAGAAGCTGCAGAAGTACGTGTCTGAGTTTGGGAGATTGTGTGAAAGGAGGAAGTTGAGTTGAATAAAGTTTATTAAATTTAGAATGGGAGAAAGACAGGTTGGTTGGAGAGCAAGCTTGACCAGAGAGAACAGTAGAGTGTTTTAGATACTTGAGAGTGGACATGGCAGCAGGTGGAACCATGGAAGTTAAAGTGAGTCATAGGGTAGGTGAGGGGGATAAGGTTCTGGGTTTATTGAGGGATGCATAGAAAAGAGGTCAGTGTCTGTGAGGGCAAAGATAGGTTTAGCAGTCCTGATGGTGTTGTATGAATGCAAGTTATGGGCTCAAAATATATAAGTACTAAAGAGAGTGAATGTGTGAAATGAAATGCTGGAGAACAAATATGTGATGTGAGGAGGGTTGATTGAGTGTGGAAGGTAGAGTAATAGGGGGTTGTAGTCATAAGAATATTATGGCGAAGAGAGCTGAGGGGGGTATACTTAAATGCTTTGGACACTTAGAATGGACTACTGACAGGAGGCTCACTAAAGGGGTATATGTATCAGAAATAGAGGGAACAAAGAGAAGGGGGAGACCAAGGACGAGATGGAAGGATAGAGAAGTCAGGGCCTAAACATGAAGGAGGGTGTGAGGCATGCACAGGATAAGGTGAATTAGAGTGATGTGTTACGAGGGGTGATGTGCCATCAGTAGACTGAACTAGTCAGTAGTAACCAAGGAAAGGTCTGAGGGGCTTGCCTGTGGATAGAGGGCTCTGGTTTCAGTGCATTAAGCATGGCAACTAGAGTGGATGTGAGTAAAAAAAGCCTTTCTTCATCTTTTCTTGGTGTTCTCATTGCACAGGAAACAACAAATAAGTTAAAAATGTTGAAATACAACCATATGCACAGAAATCAAACAAACTGTAGCTTAGTATTAGATATGACAACTGAGCTTGGACTTCATTTTCATATATCTCCGTCTAGTTATTCCATGGGTGAAAAGTCACCATCAGTGAAGTTGTATGAGTAGTCTACCCTGTCATTGAAGAACTTTTCATTCCAAAGTAGCCCATTCTTCCTTCTCTACTGATTAAGAAATACAAAGGAATTCAAACAGCAACAGAACACTGGGTCCTTTCGAGGTTGTTTGTGGTGGTGGAAAATATCAGAAACTCACAGATTAGTGTGGCAAGAGTTAGAAGGCATGTAGATAATTCAAGAGAATAACCTGCAAACTGTCAGTGTGACTAAGGAGATACAAATGATGTAAATCATGGACCCAAAGCGAAACATTTATCAAGTCTATTCTTAAACGTATCTCCAGTACTGTTTTCAACCACTCAGAACTGGTAAATCATTCCCTGTGTTAACAATTCTATTGAAGAAAAAGTACTTCACCTCATTTGAGGTAAAACATTTGACCTCAAGTTTGTATCCATTACCATGGGTGAAATCAGATGAATCAAGTCTTGAGTAGCTTCTTAGATCAAGATTGTCAAGGCGTTCTATAATTCTGAATACTTTTATTAGATCCTCTCTTACCTTTTCTGAGCTAAATAGTTTCAAGTCATTTATTTGGCACTCAGGTCGAGAGAATCATCTTGGTAGCTCAATGCTGCAGTGCCTCCTCTGTGTATATCTTTATTTAGGTAGGGTGACCAAAACTGAACACAGTATTCAAGATGGTGACAAACCAATGAATTGTAAAGGGTGAGGTTGATTACCTGAGACTAAAATTTGAAGGCCCTCCCCATAAATCCAAGAACTTTGTTTGCTCTTTTCACTTCTTTGCAGTGCTTACTTGGGTTTAGGTAGCTTACCTTTTCATTTTTTACTGCTGATATGTAAAACTTTGCACTTATCAATATTAAAATTTATTTGTCACTTATGAGCCCAGTCCATCAGTTTGTCTGCAGTTTGAAGCTGATGTTCAAATTCAAATGTAGATTTGTTTCCCAGCTTACTTTCATCTGCAAATTTTGACATCTTACTGTGCAGCCAGTGCAGCCCATTAGCAGTATCATTAATATGTATGAGAAAGAACTGATCCTTTTGGTGTACTAATTTTAAGGTCTAACCATTCTGATGCTTTACTATTTATGACAACTCTGTTTACAGCCAGTCAACCACTTTTCTATCCACCAAGTACATTTTGACTTAATTTTTGTGTGTAACCTTTGATGTGGAACCTAACTGAATACTTAATGAAAGTCTGGATAGGTGACTTCAGATGCTTTGCTTTCATTAGACGTGTTGCTCATATTATAAAATAAATCAAACAAAATTGTCATACATGACTGATTTTATGGAAAGCCACGCCAAGAATTGTTTTTTTAGTGGTGTTGCTCCATGTAGTTTACAATTCCTTGTCAAATGATGGTTTCCACAAGTTTTCCAACTACAGTGTAAAGCTAAGTTGATGATAATTTCCAGGCAGTGACTTATTGCCTTTTTGGAATGTTGATGTTACATTGGCAAACTTCCATTCATCTGAAACTTTTCCTGTATCGAGTGACTTCCTGAAAAAAGCAGTAAAGGGTTTAATTATCTCATTTTTTTTCCCAATTCCTTGTCTTCAGGTAAAACTTATCAGGGCCTGCTGTTTTATTCATTTTCATTCCTTTTATAGCTGATTGTATGTCTTCAGCTTTTATATCAAATTTTTGTGGAATCTCCTGCTCTCTTATCAGTGGAACTGGATTCAAGACACAAATTGCGTCTTTGATTTTGTATACGAATGCAAAACAGTCATTTAAGATTTTTGCTCTGACTTTGTTGTCTTGTACAAAATCATCATTTTCTATAATTAGTGGACCAGTTGACTGGCTAATGAGTCTCTTGCTTCTAACATAACAATAAAATTCTTTTTGATTTCATTTGTTATTTTAGGCAATATATACTTCATGTTGATGTTTACTATCATATATGTCTCATGTTTTCTCTGAAATTTTACTTAACTTACTCATTCATGTTGGTTATTGGTCTCCAAATTTCTTTTGATTTACTTCCTTAAACAACAGGCACCTCTGTTTCACCACCACACCACCTTGGCTTCGTTTTAGAAATAAACTGTTTTCTATGAATTGGCACATATGTTCCCTCTCTTGCTTTGAAGGTTTTAATGAAGCTTTAGCAAGCTAGGTTTGTGTTATTTTCTGTGATCATAACATTTCAGGATTGCCTGTCAAGAGCATTGCAAAGATCATGAAAATATGCAAGTTTAACACTGGGTATTTTTCATGACTCATGTTGACCAACTTTACTTGCAGTGTTGAAAGTGATCTCAAAAGTAATTTGTTGGCGACTGATTGCACTAAAATTTTCTCCAACTTTGATATTATTAACAATATCTTTATTTGTAGTTCTTATTGCGAGTGTTTCTCGATTGATTGGATTAGAGCATTATCACGCCATGTAATGAAGCTGTAGGAACCATTAGAGAAGGGTTTCTGGAGTTATGTTATAATAAATCATGAAGAGCTATAAGAATTTTATAATTCATTGACTTTTTCAGTTTTGTTCCATGAGTGGGGTTAGAATATTTACAGTACAGTTCAAATTATAATGCTAAATAGATAGATATTTATCATTAGGTCATAATGAAATCTTGCATGGTTGAAATGCCTTTTTTGGGAAAATTTATTCACAAACATACCATGAAAACTTTCTCTCAAAAAACATTTGATGCATGCTTTTACCTCATCTAGAATAACTTAATAAATCCCAAGTTAATGCGAGTTTGGGAGGTATCACAGTTGTAATTTTGTCGAGTGGAGGAAATGAATTACTTGTTAAGAAACTAATATATCCATTCTAATGTAAAGTGTACAAAGGAAACATCAATCTGCCAACCACTAATTCCAGTACAAGGTGCTGGTGGATATATCTTCATCTGACCAGAACATTTCTAGTGATTAACCTTTTCATTCAAACTTCAGTGTGGCCTCAACTAGAATAAAATAATTTTATTGTAGTGCCATTCATCTTTGGGGCATGTGATTGACTGGTCTATGAAAGACATTTGTTAGCAATAATTTTGTAAAAATTTTTTGGGGCAAAAGGGGGTTCAGAATCCTGTTTTGAATAGAGAGGCCCTAGAGGGTAGATATTGTTTTTTTATATTAAAACATAAATGATTTTCATAGAAGTTACCATCTTCTTTGTAGTAACAAAATGTAATTATTTTCAGATGCAAAGGGGAAAGACTGAGGAAGATCAGAGTCCACAGCCTGTGTCTGGTGTGCAGTTAACTCTAGTAGCAGCTACATTACCCCGTAGTCTTCACACTATACTTGATCCTTTTGTTGAAGTAAGATGAATGGTCAAAGATATTTAAAGTATTTCTTAATGTAATTATTCTTATATTGAAAACACAGTCATGGAATTAAATAGTTTGGGCTACAAATTAATGCACTGCCACAAAATGATTTTTTTTTCTGTATACAGTACTTGCTAATTCTTTTGAGGCAATGTCAGGAACAGAATACTGAGCCTTAGAAAGAGAATTTCCAGTTGGCTTTTCTGCTCTTTCTCTTAGAAAGTTATGATACTGAGGGGGGTGGGATTAATAGTCCCATGCTCCTGCTTTTCTCAGTCATCCTCTGCAACACACAGGAGACATATGGGTCATATTCCTTTTCACTTTTCGCAGGTACAAGATTAGTTAAACATGGAAATACTCACAGACATGAAGCAGTTTATTGATAGGTGAATATGGATGAAAAGATTATTGCTTATTCATAAAGCTGTATCCAGTATTCTGTTTTATCAGTCAAGAGCTGTCATGTAAATTACAACAAATTACAAAATAATGGTCCATAATTGCATCTCCTGACACACACATACTCCTTCACTCTGTCTTTTCACCATACACTTAACCTCTGTGTCTTCCTTCAATCTGTTGTCTCACTTAAGTACACACCAGTATTTCCCACAATAACATCCATCACACCTTTAATAATTGTTTCTTTCTTCTGCAGCCTATCCCACAAATAATAAGATATTCTTGGTAGTTGGGGGATATCGGGGTTAGGATCATTCCATCTCTCATATTATTGGTGAGGAAGCTTCACATTTTCTTTTCCTTTTTGGTTGATCCTTGGATCACCAAAGCCATATGCTCAATTAACAGGTTCACCCCCAGTCAAAAAGTGACTGTCACCAGGTTGCCATCACCAACCTATCTACTCCTGGCAGTTCAGAGTTCACAATTCCCAGAATTGTATCACGAACATATGTATTGTCTTCTGCTGCAATCCTCTGACTTTTTATGGATTACTGGATTTTGTTTCAATAATAATTTTATTGTGTTTATAAAATTTGTTGTGAGACGTAATTATTTATATTTGTTTACCTATCCAAGGGGGATATCTGTCTAAGGGCGACAAAGGTGAGAGTTTGAATTACAGTGGTATAAGAATGCTGAATGTGCTGGTAAGTTGTATGAAAGAGTGGAGACTGAGAGGGTGGTGGAATACACAGAGCATCATCATATTGGGGGTGAACAATGTGGTTTCAGGAGTGATAGAGGATGTATGGATCAGGCTTTTGTTTTAATGAATGTGTGTGAAAAATAGTTAGAGAAAGAGAGACAGAATGATTTGTATATGGCATTTAGGGATCTGGAAAAATCTTGCGATATGGTTGATGCTGTGTTTAAGGTGCTACAAATACATGATGGAAAGCTATTAAAAGTAGTGAAGAGTTTTCATCAAGAGAGTAAGGTGTGTGTGTGAGTAGGTAGAGCGGAGGTTGAATGGTTCAAGATGAAGATGGGTGTACAGCAGGGGTGTGTGATGTCACCATGGCTGTTTAATACATTAATGGATAGAGTGCTGAAGGAGACAGGAGCAGGTATACAGTCTGATGCAGGTGGTGGGGCCTGGGAGATGAGTCACTTGTTGTTTGCTGATGATATGCACTGGTGGCAGATTTGAGTGAGAAACTGGAGAAGCTGGTTGTTGAGTTCGGGAGTGTGTGTGAAAGGAGAAAGTTGAAAGTGGATGTGAACAAATGCAATATTATTAGGTTTAGCAGTGAAGAAAGACATGTTATTTGGAGTGTGAGCTTGTATGGAAAGAACTTGTGGGAAGTGAAGTGTTTTAGATAACACTGAGTGGATATGGCATTGAATGGAACCATGGTAGCTGAAGTGAGCCATAGGATGGGTGAGGGAGCAAAGGTCATGGGCATATCAAGGAATCTATGGAAAGATTAGTTGCTGTCTTTAAGAACAAAGATGGGTATGGTTGATGGTATAGTAGTCCCGTTGGTACTTTATGGATGTGAGGTGTGGGGTCATAGGCTCAAATATAAAGGATAGGGTTAATGTGTTGGAACTGAAATGCTTTAGAACAGTATGTGGTGTGAGAATGGTTGACTGAATAAGAAATGAGAGAGTAAGGGAAAGATGTGGTAGCAAGAGGAGTATGTATGAGAGGGCTGAAGAGGGCATACTGAAATGGTTTGGACATATGGAGAGGATGAGTGAGGAAAGGATGACTGAAGAAAGTAGGCATGTCAGAAGTGAAAGGAAAAAGGAAACTGGTATATCAAGGTGGAGATGGATGGATGTAACAAGAGATGCTTTGAAGGCCTAGGGGCTGAACAAGCAGGAGGGTGTGAAAGGTGCAGGGGATAGAGCAGATTGGAGCTATATGGTTTGCAGGGGATGATGTGCTGTCAGTAGGCTAAACCAAGGTCATGTGAAGCAGGCAAGGGAAACCATGCAATGGTCTGTGGGGCATGATTGCAGATGGGTACTTTAGTTTTAGTGCATGATGTATGACAGCTAGAGAGTGGATGTGAGAGATAAAAGCCATTTCTTTGTGTGTTTTTGGTGCTATCTCACTAATGTGAAAAACAGTAAGCTAGGAAGGGTAGTGAGTGGTGGGATGAAGAAATAGAGTTAGTGAAAGAGAAAAGAGAGGTGTTCACACGGTACTTACAAGGAAGGAGTGCAAATGACTGGGAGATGTATGAGAGAAAATGGCAGGAGGTCAAGAGGAAGGTGCAAAGGTTGAAAAAGAGGGCAAATGAGAGTTGGGGTGAGAGAATA
>JAYMFT010399680.1:0-34288 GCA_038088735.1 Panulirus argus | reverse complement strand
AGCAAGAGGGAAAATCTAGTCACCATATGCTGACTTGGGAAAGCAAGAGGGAAAATCTAGTCACCATATGCTGACTTAGGAAAGCAAGAGGGAAAATCTAGTCACCATATGCTGACTTGAGAAAGCAAGAGGGAAAATCTAGTCACCATATGCTGACTTGAGAGACCAGGAGGACATGTAATCATCATCTACTAGCCTATCGGGAAGCAGAAGAAAATGTAGCCATCATCTAATGACCTGGGATAGCAGGAGGACAACATCTAGTCACCATATGCTGACATGGGACATTAAAGAACAACATCTATTCATAATCTGCTGACCTGATACAGCCGGAGGACATCTAGTCACCATATGCTGACCTGGGCAGCAGGAGGGCAAAATCCATTCACCATCTGCTGACCTAAGACGAAAGGAGGAGGATAAAATGTCGTTACCACCTACTGCCCTGGGACACCAGATGGAAAATATATAGTTTCCATCTGCTGACCGAAATAGACAGCAGGAAGACAAACAATCATTTACAATCTGCTGACTCAGAACAGGAGGGGGACTATATCTTTCAGCATCTACTGATCTGGGATACCATGAGGACAACATCTAGTCTCCATCTGCTTACCTGCGATAGCATAAGCAGAACATATAGTCACCATCTGCTGACTTGGGACAGGAGGACAACATCTAGGCACTATCTGTTGACCTTGGACAGCAGGAGGACAACACCTAGTCACCATCTGGTGACCTAAGGCGAAAGCAAGAGGACAACATGTAGTTACCACCTGCTTATCTGTGACAGCAGGAGGAAATCTAGTTCCATCTGCTGACCTAATACGACAGCAGAATCACAACATCTATTCACCATAGGCTGATCTTTGGTGACAGCAGGAGGATAATATTTAGTCACCATCTGCTGACCTGGGACAGTAGGAGCACATCTGTCAGCCATATGCTGATCTATGTTGACAGCAGGAGGACAACATTTTGTTACCAGCTACTTACCTAAGGCGACAGCAGGAGGACAACTTCTGGTCACCATTTGCTGACCTGGGACATTAGGAGAGGAACATCTAGTCACCATCTGCTGACCTGGGTCAGTAAGAGGGTATCATATAGTCACCACTCACCGGCCTGGAAGAGCAGAGGGACAACACCTACTTACCAACTGCTGACCTGGGACAGTAGGACGACAACGTCTAATCAACATATGCTGACCTGGGAGAACAGAGGACAACACCTTGTCACCATCTGATTACCTAAGACAGCAGGAGGACAACATCTAGTAATCATCTGTTGATCTGAGGTAGCAGGATAACAACATTTAGTCACCATCTGCTGACCTGGGACAGCAGGAGGTCAACATCTAGTCACCATGCGCTGATTTGGGACAGCAGGAGGACAACATGTAGTCACCGTCTGCTGACTTGGGACAGTAGAAGAACGTTTAGTTACCTTCTGCTGACCTTGGACAGAATTAAGATAACATAAAGTCACCATCCGCTGACCTTCGACAGCAGGAGGGCAACATCCAGTCACTATCTGTTGACCTGAGACAGCAGGATGGCAATATCTAGTCACCATCTGCAGATGTAAGGCGACAGCAGGAGGAAAACATCTAGTCACTATCAACTGACCTGTGACAGCAGGACAGAAACATCTAGTCACCATCTGCTTACCTAGGGCAGCATGAGAACAATATGTAGTCATTATCTTCTGACCTAGGACATAGGAGGACAGCACTTAGTCACCATCTGCTGACCTGGAACAGAAGGAAGGCAACTTCTAGTCACCGTCTGCTGACCTGGGCCAGCAGGAGGGCAACATCTAGTTACCATTTGCTGACCTGGGACAGCAGAAGGACAAAATCTAGTCACCATCTTCTGATCTGGGACAGCAGGACAACATATAGTCACCGTATGCTGATCTATGGTGACAGCAGAAGGACATCTAGTTAGCATCTGCTTACCTAAGGCGACAGCAGGAGGACAACTTCTAGTTACCATCCGCTTGCCTTACGCGCCAGCAGGATGAAAATGCCTAGTTAGCATCTGCTTGTCTTAGGCGACAGCAAAAGGACAATATCTAGTTACCACCTGCTTTCCTAAGGCGACAGCGGGAGGACGGTATGTAGTTGCCATCTGCTTTTCTAAGGCGACAGCAGGAAGACAATATCTAGTTGCCATCTGCTTTCCTAAGGCGACGGCGGGAGGACAGTATCTAGTTGCCATCTGCTTTTCTAAGGCGACAGCAGGAGGACAATATCTAGTTAGCACCTGCTTACCTTAGGCGACAGCAGGTGATGCTGGTAATTTTCCAGTTTCCGAGACTCTCTCGTGTTATAGCGACTTCCGTCATGACATAGAGCTGTGTCAGTTGACCTCCACAGATTCTCCACTGTGTCCAGTTGGAGCCTGAGTTGGGTCGGGGCTGGAGCGGCCCTTGAACACTGTGACAATCCTTATAGTCCAGGATTGCCTTGCTGCTGCTTAGGGCCCCGCTACACGGACCCTGGCTCAGGAATGTGGCCTGTCGGAAGCCCAAGATGATGGAGTTTCGTGGGCAGGTCTTGGTCATGCACTTGAGGTGTTGGGCTGGGTGAGGACATTCGACTTCTGGGGGTCCCACAGTAAAGGGCAGGTCATTTGGGGCCATCTTGCACAGTAGGTAATATTTAGAGGACTTGACATAGATCCCAATGGAGGCAGCGTTACTGTTACATTTCTGTTTCTCTAATATATTGACATGTTGGGTGTTGGTGATATCGGCAGGTTGTGTTGGAGCAGCCTGCCGGAGAACACACCGATCAGACCTGTTCACTGTCTAACGTTAGAATCACGTTGCACGTCTTCCTCCACAAACCCTTAGACTATAGGCACATTAAGGTCACAATATTACTGAGCACAGACACTATAGCCATATTAAGACCGCAACGTTACTGTACACAGTAAGGCTATTGCCACATTAAGACCACATTACTTTATACATTCTTAAGGTTTTTGTGAAAAGGATCTGAGAGAAGCTGTTAACGTAACTCGGCCCTTTTAAAAACGAGAGAAATGCTGACCTGAGAGGTTGTTGGCAGTTTTGTGGTGACCGTTGAGCTTGGTGTGGCAGTGGTTTGTGTCATTGTGGTAGTGGGCGCTGTTTTTGTGGTGGTGGATGGTAATTCACTCCGGGACAAAGACTCTGAAAGCAGTACAAAAAATAGATTGATTATTCCAACAACTTTTCTTATGAAAACAAGTCTAATTACTAATTGATATTACAGTGTTGTACTGTCCCCTGACTTAAGGCTGGTGTCAATAGAATTCTTACTGTACCTAGCCGTATGGGTCAGGTACTCAGCAAGCGTGGGTTAAGTACTCATCCAACCTGGGTCAGGTACTCACCAGGTATGTAGCAGGTGAAATGGGGGCTACCGTCCGGGATGCTCAGGTTCTGGTGCAGTTTACATATGCTATCGGAATCGTCCGTAATGCTGAACCCTTCACATTGTACCTCTGCCAAGAGAAACAATCCCCCAGTTGAACCATTAATATATAATTCAGTATAAGCTCATTACAAAATTACAATGAAACACATCTCTAAATCATCAGTCAGAT
The DNA here is from genome assembly GCA_038088735.1 of Panulirus argus. Classification (NCBI taxonomy): domain Eukaryota; kingdom Metazoa; phylum Arthropoda; class Malacostraca; order Decapoda; family Palinuridae; genus Panulirus; species Panulirus argus. The sequence goes on along the minus strand of JAYMFT010399680.1, from coordinate 30,692 downwards.
GGAATATTACGGGTGATGAGATAGAGCTATGGTCCAAAGTTAATCTGCCATGCTAACAATATCATGATCATCAAGGGACCAAGGTTTATCTGCACTGGTAACAACGCTACTATGATCAACAAAGCACAAAGGTTAATCTGCCATACTAACAGCTACATATGATCAAAAAGGGAACATGGATTATCTGCCACGCTAACATATCTAACATGATCAACAAAGGACCAATGATAATCTGCCATGATAAGAACACCACCATGATCAACAAGGGACCAAAGTTAACCTCCAATGCTAACAGCAACATCATGATCAGCAAAGGATCAAGGTTTATATGCCTTGCTAACAATACTAATATGATGAACAAAGGACAAGACTTACCTGTTGTGCTAATAACATCATGATCAACAGGGGATCATGGTTTATTTTCCATGCTAACAACACTACCATGATCAACAAGGGAACGAGGTTAATCTGCCAAGCTAACAACTACATCATGATAAACAAGGGAACAAGGTTTACCTGCCATCCTAACAACTCTAACATGATCAACAAAGGACCAAGGTTAATATGCCATGATAATAACACAACCGTGATCAACAACGGGCCAAAGTTAATCTGATATGCTAACAACACCATCATGATCAACAGAAAATTAAGGTTAATCTGCCATGCTAAGGACAAAACCATGATCAATAGGAGACTAAGGTTAATCTTCCAGGTTAGAAAATTTACCATGATCGACAAGGGACTATTGTTAATCTGCAATGCTGAAAGCATCATCAAAACAAAACTAAGATGAATCTGATAAGCTAACAACGCTAACATGATCACCAGGAGATTACAGTTAATCTGCCGTGCAAATGACACTACCAGGGTCAATAGGAGACTAAGGTTAACCTGCCATGCAAAAAAAGAAAAAACTACCATGATAAAGAGGAGACTAGGTAAATCTGCTGTGATAAAAAAAAATCATCAACAAGGAGCAAACGCAAATCTACCATGCCAAAATCACATCATGATCATCAAGGACAAAAGGTTAATCTATCATGTTAAAAACACCACCATGATCAACAAGGACCAATATTAATCTGCCATGATAAAAACAAGATTATGATCAATAAGGGACAAAGGTTAATCTGCCATGCTAACAACATCATTATGATCAACAAGGGACAAAGGTTAATCTACCATGCTAAAACCACTACCATGTCAAACAAAAGAACAAAGTTAATCTGTCATGTTAACTACAGCATGATCGACAAGGATCCAAGGTTTATCAGCATTTCAAACAACATTGCCAAGATCAACAAAGGACAAGGCTAATCAGCCATACTGATAACATCATGACCAACAAGGGATCAAGGTTTATCTTCCATGCTAACAACACTACCTTGATCAACAAGGGAACGAGGTTAATCTGTCGTGATAAAATCAAGACTATGATCAACAAGGGACAAAGGTTAATGTCATGCTGAGAATACTACGATGATCTGCAAAGGACCAATGTTAATCTGCCATGCTAACAACAACCTCATAATCAACAAGGGACCAAGGCTTATCGGCAGTGCTAAAGATACTACCATGATCAGCAAGGGACTAAGATTAATCTGCCATGCTAACAACATCATTATGATCAACAAGGGACAAAAGTTAATCTGTCCTGCTAAAAACACTATCATGATACAAAAAGGAACAAGGTTAATCTGTCATTTTTACAACTATATCACGATCAACAAGGAACCAAAGTTTATCTGCCTTGCTAACAACATTTCCATGGTAACCAAAGGACAAGACTAATCTGCCATACTGATAACATTATGTTCAACAAGGGATCAAGGTTTATTTTACATACTAACAACACTATCATGATCAACAAGGGAACGACATTAATCTGCCAAGCTAACAACTAAACTATGATAAACAAGGGTACAAGGTTTATCTGCCATGCTAACAACTCTAAAATGATCAACAAAGGACCAAGGTTAATTTGCCATGATAATAGCACAACCATGATCAACAAGGGATCAAAGTTAATCTGATATGCTAACGACATCATCATAATTAAGAAGAGACCAAATCTAATCTGCCACGCTATCAGCACCATCATGATCAACAGGATAATGAGGTTAATCTGTCATTCTAAGAACATTACCATGATCAATGGGAGACTAAGGTTAATCTTCCAGGTTAGAAAATCCACCATCATCAACAAGGGACCAAGGTTAATCTGCAATGCGGAAAACATCATTATCAAAAGAAGTCTAAGATTAATCTGCCATGCTATCAACACTACCATGATCATCAGGAGACTACGGTTAATCTGCCGTGCTAATAACACTACCATGGTCAACAGGAGACTAAGGTTAATATGCTATGCAAAAAAAAAAAAAGCTACCATGATAAACAGGAGACTAAGGTTAATCTGCTATGCTAAGAAAACAACCTTATCAACAAGCGACAAACGTAAATCTACCACGTTAAAGATACATCGTGATTAACAGGGACCAAGGTTAATTTGTCTTGCTAAAGCTACAAGGGACCAAAATTAATCTGCCATGATAAAAACAAGATTATGTTCAACAAGAGACAAACGTTAATCTGACATGCTAACAATACTACCAACAAGGGACCAAGATTAATCTGTGATGCTAACGACATCATTATGCTCAACAAGAGACAAAGGTTAATCTGCTATGCTAAAAACACTACCACCATACACAAGGGAACAAGGTTAATCTGTCATGTTAACAACTATATCATGATTTACAAAAATCCAAGGTTTATATGCCAGGTTAACAATAACACCATGATCGACAAGAATGCAAGGTTAATCTGCCGTACTAACAACACCATCATGATCATCAAGGGATCAAAGTTAATCAGCTATGCTAACAACCTCTTCGTGATCAACAAGGGACGAAGATTAATCTACCACGCTAACAACACTAACATGATCAACAAGGGACCAAGGTTTATCTGCCATACTAACAACGCCACCACGGTCAACAAAGGGCCAAAGTTAATCTGCTAATAACAACCACATGATTAACAAGGGATGAAGGTTAATCCGTTATGCTAACAACACCATTATCAAAAAGTGGCCAAGGTTAATCTGCTATGCGAACAACACGACTATGATCAGCAAGAGACCAAGGGTAATTTGCTATATTAACAACACCACCAAGATCAACAGGCGATCAAGGTTAATCTGTCATACGAACGCCACCACTAATGTCAACAAAAGACCTAGGTTACTCAGCTATGCTAACAACACCACTGTGATCAACAGGAGGCGAAAGTTAATCTGCCATGCTAACAACACCAACATGACCATCAAGAGACCAAATGTTAATTTGCCATTCTAACAAAACTACCTTGATCAACAAGGGACTAATGTTAATCTACTATGCATAAAAAAATCATGATCAGCAACGAACCAAGATTAATCTGATATGGTGAAGATGCTACCCTGATCAACAAGGAACCTAAGTTAATCTGCAATGCTAACAAATCTATCAAGATCAACAATGGACTATGGTTAATCTGCCATGCTAAGAACTACATCATGATCAACAAGACACTAAGGTTGATCTGCCAGACTAACAAAACTACTAGGATCACAAAGGGACAAAGGATAACCTGCCATTCTAACAAAACTGTCGTGATAAACAACGGACCAAGGTTATTCTGCCGTGCTAAAAGAAAAACATATGATCAGCAAGGGTACAAGGTAAATCTGCCATGCTAACAACACCACCATGATCGGCAAGGGACAATAAATAATCTGCCAATCTAACAACATCACCATCATAAACAAGGGACCAGAGAGGATCTGCCATGCTAACAACACTACCATGATCAACAAGAGATTAAGGTTAATCTACCATGCTAACAACGCTCTCATGATCAACAGGACACTACGGTTCATCTGCCGTGCTAATAACACTATCATTAACGATTATTAAGGCTAATCTGCCATGCAAAAGAACAATTCCATGATCAAAAGGACACTAAGGTTAATCTGCAAGGCCAACAAAACTACCATGATAAACAATGGACAGAGGTAAATCTGGCACGCTAACAATAACATCATGATCAACAAGGGACCAAGATTAATTTGCAATGCTTACAACAAAATGATCAAGAAGGGACCAAGGTTTATCTTCCATGCTAAAAATACTACCAGATCAACAAGAGATTAAGGTTAATCTGCCATGCTAACAAAACTCTCGTGATCAACAAGGGACCAAGTTTAATCTGCCATGCTAGCAACAACATTATGACAAACAAGGGACCAAGGTTAATCTGCCATGCTGACAACTACATCATGATTAGCAGGAGAATTAGGTTAATCTGCCATGCTGACAACTACATCATGATTAGCAGGAGACTTAGGTTAATATGCCTTGCTGACAGCACTACCATGATCAAAAGCATACTACGGATGATCTGCCGTGCTAATAAGACTACCATGATCAATAAGATATTAAAGTTAGTCAGACACGCAAAACAACACATGATGATCAGTATAAGGTTAATCTGCCTGACTAACAAAACTACCTTGATAAACAAAAAAAGGACCACGGTTAATGTGCCACGCTGACTATGTCATGTTCAGGAAGGGACCAAGGTTAATCCGCCATGATAACAAAAATACAAAGATCAACAATGGACTAAGGTTAATCTGCCATTCTAACGACATCATCATAATCAACAAGAGACCAAAGTTAATATGCCACGCTAACAACACCATCGTAATCAACAGGATATTAAGGCTAATCTGCCGTGCTAAGAACAATGTCATGATCAACAGGAGACTAAGGCTAATCTTCCAGGTTAAGAAAAATCTACAGTGATCAACAAGGAATCAGTGTTAGTTTACCACGCTGAAAATATCATTATCAAAAGAAGACTAAGGTTAATACGGCATGTTAACATCACAACCATGGTCAACAGGAGACTAAGATGAATCTGCCATGCAAAAAAAAAAAAGATTACTACAATAATAAACAAGAGACTAAGATTAATCTGATATGCTAAGAAAACAACCTTATCAACAAGGAACAAATGTAGATCTACCACGCTAAGATCACATTATGATCAACAAGGATCAAGGTTAATCTGTCATGCTAAAAACACTACCATGATCAACAAGAGACCAAGATCAATCTGCAATGATAAAAACATGATTATGATCAACAAGGGACAAACCACGTTGATATGCCATGCTAATAATTCTACCATGAATTACAAGGGACCAATGATAATCTGCCATGCTAACAACAACCTCATAATCGACAAAGAACCAAGGTTTATCTGCAGTGCTAAAGATACTACCATGATCAGCAAGGGACTAAGATTAATCTGCCATGCTAACAACATCATTATGATCAACGAGGGACAAAGGTTAATCTGCCATGCCGAAAATGCCACCAGGTTGCTCAAAGGAACAAGGTTAATCAGCTATGATAATAACTGCTACATGATCAACAAGGAACCAAGGTTTATCTGCCAGGCTAACAATAACACCATGATCAACAAGGAACCTAGGTTAATCTGCTGTGCTAACAGCACCACTAAGATGAAAAAGGGTAAAAAGTTAATCTGCCATGCTAACATCATCGTGATCAACAAAGGACCAAGATTAATCTACCATGCTAACAACACTAACATGGTCAACATGGGACCAAGGTATATGCCTTGCTAATTATATCGCAATAATAAGAAATGGACCAAGTTAATCTGCTAACAACAACCGCATGATTAACAAAGAATGAAGGTTAATCCGCCAGGCAAGCAACACCATGATCAAAACGAGGCCATGGTTAAACTGCCATGCGAACAGCACCACTATGATCTATAAGAGACCACGGGTAGTCTGCTATGTTAACAACACCACCATGATCAACAGAAGACCAAGGTTAATCTGTCATGCGATAACACCATTAATATAAACAAGAGACCAGGGTTACTCTGTTATGCTAACAACACCTCTGTGATCAACAGGACACGAAAGCTAATCTGCCATGCAAACAACACCAACATGATCATCAAGAGAATAAATGTTGATTTGCCATGCTAGCAAAACTACCATGACCAAAAAGGGACCAATATTAATGTACCATGTATAATAAACATAATGATCAGCAAGGAACCAAGGTTAATCTGCCAGGATGAAGATACTAATAGGAGCAACAAGGAACCTAGGTTAACCTGCCATGCTAAAAACTACATCATGATCAACAGGACACTAAGGTTAATCTTCCATGCTAACAACATTGCCATGATCAACAGGAGACTAAGGTTTATCTGCCAGGCTAACAAAACTACCAGGATCAAGAAGGGACAAAGGTTAACCTGCCATGCTAACAACATTACCGTGATCAACAACGGACCAAGGTTAATCTACCGCTCTAGAAAAAAAAAAGAAGATTATGGTCAACGAGGGAACAAGGTTTATCTGCAGTGCTAACAACACATTCATGATCAACAAGGGACCAAGGTAAATCTGCCATACTAACAACGCCACCATGATCAGCAAGGGACCAAAAATAAACTGCCGATCTAACAGCGTTATCATCATAAACAAGGCTCCAAAGATGATCTACCATGTTAACAACGCTACCATAATCAACAGGAGATTGATGTTAGTCTGCCATGCTAACAACGCTATCATGATCAACTGGGCACTACGGTTAATCTACCGTGCTAATAACACTACCCTTAACAACCATGATCAACAGAAGACTAAGTTTAATCTGTCATGCAAAAGAACAGTACCTTGAGCAACAGGACACTAATGCTAATCTTCCAGGCTAAAAAAGTACCATTATCAACAAGGGACCAATGTAAATCTGCCACGCTAACAATAACATCATGATCAATAAGGAACCAAGGTTAATCTGCCAAGCTAACAACAAAATGATGATCAAGAAGGGACAAATGTTAATCTTCTTTGATAAAAATGCTACCATGATCAACAAGGGATCAAGGTTAATCTGCCATGCTAATAAGAACATCATGATAATGGGAACAAGGTTTATTTGCCATGGTAACAACACTACCATAATCAACAAGGGAGCAAAGTTAAACTGCCAAGCTAGCGAAATCATCATCAACAAAGGACCAAAGTTGATCTGACATGCTACCAAAGTTACTTTGATCAAAAGGGGATTCATGCTAATCTGCCATGCAAACAATTCTACCATAATCAATGGGAGGCTACGGTTAATCTGCCGTGCTCATAATAATATCATAATTAACCACGATCAACAGAAAATTAAGGTCAATCTGGCTTACAAAATAACGCCACAATTATCAAAAGGAGACTAAGGTTAATCTGCCATGCTAACAAAACTATCATGATGAACAAGGGACCAAAGTAAATCTACCATGCTAACAGCAACATCATGATCAACAAGGGACTTGATGTGAGATGGTCTAACAACAGCACCATAATCAATGAGGGAACAAGGTTAATCTGCCATTCTAACAACACCATAATCAACAAGGGACCAAGCTTAATCCATCATGCTACAAATTCTATCATGATCAAAGAGTCACCAAGGTTAAACTGTCACGCTAACAACACTATCGTCATCAACGAGGGAGCAAAGTTAATCTGCCATGCTAGCAACATCATAATAATAGGGACCAAGAGTAACCTACCATCCTAACAACTACATTATGATCATTAGGAGACTAAGGTTAATCTGTAATGGTAACAAAATTACCATGATCAACCGAATACTACTGTTAATCTGCCGTACTAAGAATACTACCATTATGAACCGGATAGTAAAGTTAATATGCCGTGCAAAGCAACACTACATTGATCAACAGGACATTAAGGTTAATTTGCCAGACTAAGAAAAATACCATGATCAACAGGGAGGCATGGATACTCTGAAATGCTAACAACATCAGTATCAGGAAGTGACCTAGGATAATCTGCCATGCTAAGAACACTACCATGATGAACAAGGAATGAAGGTAAATTTGATATGCTAACAACATCATCATGATCAACAAGGGACCGAGATTTATCTGCCATGCTAACGACACTAACGTGATCGACAAGGGACCAAGTCTAATCTGCCAAACTCAAATCTACTGCATGATCAACAGGAGAACAATGTTATCTACCATGCTAAAAACACTACCATGATCAACAAGAAACCAAAGTTAACGTACCAAGCTAACAACACCACTATGATCAACAATGGACCAAAGTTAATCTACCATTCTAACAACATCTTCATGGTCAACAAGGGACCAAGGTTAATCTGCCATGCTAAAAGCACTACCAAAATCGACAAAGGACCAAAGTCAATCTGCCATGCTGACAACATCATGATTAACGAAGGACAGAGGTTAATCCGCCATGATAACAACACACCATGATCAACAAGGGACCAAAGTTAATCAGCCATACTGACAACATTATCGTGGTCAGCAAGGGACCAATCTTAATCTATAAAGTTAAAAATACTACCACGATCAACAAAGGCCAAAAGTTAATCTACCGTGCTAACGATATCATGATAGAAAAGGGACCAAGGTTTATCTGCCTTGGTAACAACGCTACCATTTTCAACAAAGGACCAAGGCTAATCTGCCGTGCTAATAACAACACCACGACCAACAAGGGGCCAAGGTTTATCTTTCATGCTAACAACGCTACCATGATCAACAAGGGACCGATGTAAATATACCATGCTAACAAAAACACCATGATCAACGAGGAAACAATTTTTTTCTGCTATGCTAACAACTCTAATATGATCAACAAGGGACCATGGATAATCTCTCATGATAACAACACCACCATTATTAACAAGGGACCAAAGATGATCTGAAATGCTAACATCATCATAATCAACAAGAGACCAAGGTTAATCCGCCACGCTAACAACACCATCATGATCAGCAGGATATTAAGTTTAAATTGCTATACTAAAATCAGTACTTTGATCAGCAGGAGATAAAGGTTAATCTGACGTGCTAATAATGCTACCATGATCAACAGATGACTCAAGTTAATTTACCATGCAAAACATCACTACCATGATCAACAGGAGACAAAGGTTATTCTTCCAGGTTAAGAACTACTATGATCAACAAGGCACCAAGATTAATCTCCAGTGCTAAATAAATCATGATCAACAGAAGACTAAGGTTAATCTGCCATGCTAACAACACTACCATTATCAACAGGAGACTAAGGTTGATATGCAAGTCTAACAAAAACCGTATCAGCAAGGTACAGAGGTAAATCTACCGTGCATAGAATAACATCATAATCAACAAGGACCATGTTAATATTTCATACTAAAAACACTACAATGAGCAATAAACGACCAAGATTAATTTGCCATGCTACAAAAAGATTAAAATCAACAAGGGACAGAGGTTAATCTGGAATGCTAACAATACTACCATGATCAACAAGGGACCAGTGTTAATCTCCCATGCTATCAAAAACATCGTAATCAACAAGGGACCAAGGCTTATCTGAAGTGCTAGAAATACTACTATGATCAACAAGGGAGCAAGATTAATCTGTCTTGCTAACAACATCATTATGATCAACAAGGAACAAAGGTTCATCTGTCAGCCCAACAACACTACCATGATACACAAGGGAACAAGTTTGATCTGTCGTGCTAACAACTACATCATGATGAACAAGGGACCAAGGTCTCTCTGTCATGCTAATAATAACACATAATCAACAAGGAATCAAGGTTAATCTCCCATGCAAAGGAAATCACGATGAACAACAAAAGATCAAAGCTAATCTGCCATACTAACAACATCATCGTGATCAGCATGGGACCAAAATTGATCTACCATGCTAACAACAGTAAAATGACCATCAAGGGACAAAGGTTATCTGTCTACTGACAAGAAAACCATAAACGATAAGGGACCAAGATCACCTGCCATGCTAACAACACCACCATAATTAACAAAGGACAAAGGTGAATCTGCCATACTAACAACAACCGCATGATTAACAAGGGTTCAAGTTTAATCCGATATTGCTAAAAGCACCATGGCCAAAAAGGGGCCAAGGTTAATCTGCCATGCGAACAACACCTCTTAGATCAATAAGAGACCAGGGTTAATATACTATGTTTAAAACACCACCATAATCAACAGGAGACCAAAGTTAATTTGTCATTCGAAAAACACCATTAAAATCAACAAGAGATCAAGGTTACTCTACTATACTAACAACAAAACTGTGATCAACAGGAGGCGAAAGTTAATCTACCATGCTAACAACACCAACATGATCAGCAAGGTACCAAAAAAAATAATCTGCCAATCTAATAACATCATCATCATAAACAAGGGACCAAAGCTGATCTGCCATGATAACAACACTACCATGATCAACAGGAGATTAAAGGTTAATCTGCCATGCTAAATATGCTAATACGATCAACAGGACACTACGGTTAATCTACCGTGCTAATAACACTACCATTAACATCAAAGATCATCAGAAGACTTAGGTTAATCTGCCATGCTAACAAAACTACAATGATCAACAAGGAACCAAAGTAAAGGTGCCCTGCTAAGAGCACCACCTTCATCAACAAGACAACAAGGTTAATCTGCCAAGCTAGCAACATCATCATCAACAAGGGACCATAGTTGATCTGCTATGCTAATAACACAACCATTGTCAATAAGAGATTTATATAAATCTGCCATGCTGACAATGCTACCATAATCAACAGGAGGCTACGGGTAATCTGCCGTGCTAGTAACAATACCGCAAATAACCATTATCAACAGAAGACTAAGGTTAATCTACCAGGCTAACAAAACTAACATGATCAACAAGGGACCAAGGTGAACCTGCCATGCTAGCAACACTACCATGATCAGCAATAGACTAAGATTAATCTGCCATGCTGACAAATACATCATGATCAACATGGGACTAAGGTTAATCCGCAGTGTTAACAAAACTACCAAGATCAAGAGGGACCAAGGTTAATATGCCATGCTTTAAAAAAAAACATCATAATCAACAAGGGAGCAATTTTTTTTTTCAGTGCTAACAACACTTTCATGATCAACAAGAGACCAAGTAAACATGACATGCTAACAACAGCACCATGATCAGCAAGGGACCAAAAATAATCTGCCAGTCTAATAATATCATCATCATAAACAAGGGACTAAAGTCTATCTACCATGCTAGCAACACTACCATGATCATCAGAAGATTAAGGTTAATCTGCCATGCTAACAACGCTACCATGATCAACAGGACATTATGGATAATCCACAGTGCTAATAACACTACAATTAACAAACATGATTAACGGAAAGTAAAGGTTTGTCTGCCATGCAAAAGAACAGAACCATGATCAAACGGTCACTAAGGTTAATCTGCCAGGTTAACAAAACTACCATGATCAAAGAGGAACCAAGGTAAATATGCCACGCTAATAGTAACATCATGATCAACAAATGACCTAAATTGATTTGCCATGCTAACAACAAAATCATGATCAAGACGGGACCAAGATTAATCTTCCATGCTAAGAATACTACCATGATTGTAAAGAGACCAAGGTTAATCTGCCATGCTAGAGACAACAGCGTAATCAACAGAATACTACTTTTAATCTGCCATGCTAACAACACTACCATGATGAACAGGATGTTACAGTTAATCTACCGTGCTAATATCACTACCATGGTCAACAGGGTATTAATGTGCCACACAAAGGGAAAAAAGAAACAAAATGATTAACAGGACACTAAGGTGATCAGCCAAACTAACAAAACTACCAGGATCAACAAAAAAGAAACCATGGCTAATCTGCCAAGCTGAAAACATCATGATAAGGAGGGGAACAAGGTTAATCCGTCATGTTAACAAAACTACAATGATCAACAAAGGACCAAGGTTAATCTGCCATACTGGAAACAAAATGATAATCAACAAAGGTACAAGGTTATTCTACCATGCTAACAACACTACCATGGTCAACAAGGGACCAAGTTAAATCTGCCAAGCTAAGAACGCCGCCATGATCAACAAGGAACCAAAGTTGATCTGCCAACCTAAAAACATCATCAACAAGGGACTAAATTTGATCTGCCATGCTAACAATACTACCATGATCAAAAGGAGATTCATGTAAATCTGTCATGCTAACAACGCTACCATAATCAACAAGAGGCTACGGTTGATCTGACGTGCTAATAACAATCCATGAATAATTATTATCAACAGAAGACTAAAGTTATTCAGGCATGCAAAATAGCACTCTCAGGATCAACAGGAGACTAAAGACAACCTACCAGGCTAACAAAACTACCATGATCAACAAGGGACGAAGGTGAATCTTCCATGCTAACAACTACATCATGCTCAACAGGACACTAAGATTAATCTGCCAAGCTTAAAACATTACCATGATCAACATAAAACTAAGAATAATCTGCCATGCAAAGAAAACTACCAGGATCAAGAAAGGCCAAGGTTAATCTGCCAGGCTATGAACAAATTCATAATCAACAAGGGAACAAGGTTTATCTGCAGTGCTAACAACTCTTTCTTGATCAACAAGGGACCAAGGTAAATATGCCATGCTAACAAAAACACTATGATCAACAAGGAATCAAGGTTAATCTTCCGCGCTAAGAACATCAAGATGATCTACAAAAGATCAAAGTTAATCTGCCATGCTAAAAGCATCATCTTGATCAACATGAGACAAAGATTAATCTACCACGCTAGCAACACTAACATGACCATCAAGGGACCAAGGTTATTTGTCATACTAACAAGAAAACCTTGAACGACAAGGGACTAAGATTATCTGCCATGGTAACAACACCACCATGATTAAGAAAGGACAAAGGATAATCTGCGATACAAACAGCAACCGCATGGTTAACAAGGGTTCAAGTTGAATCCAAAATAGCTAACAACACCATGGCCAAAAAGGGACCAAGATAAATCTGCCATACGAACAACACCACTTAGATCAATAAAAGACCAAGGTTAATCTGCCATGTTAAAAAACACCACCATAATCAACAGGGCACCTAAGTTTATCTGTCATGCGGAAAACACTCTTAAAATCAACAAGAGACCAAGGTTACTTTACTATGCTACCAACGCCACTGTGATCAACAGGAGACGAAAGCTATTCTGCAATGCTAACAACACCAACATGATCAGCATGGGACCAAATGTTGATATGCCATACTAACAAAACTACAATGATCAACAAGGGACCAAGGTTGATCTGCCATGCTAACAACACTACCATGATCAGCAAGGAGTCAAGTTAAATCTGCCAAGCTAAGAACACCACCATGATCAACAAGGAACCAAAATCAATCTGCCAAGCTAGGAGTATCATAATCAACAAGGGACCAAATCTAATCTGCCATGTTAATAACACTACCATGACCAATAGGAGATTCATGTAAATTTGCCATGCTAACAACGCTGCCATAATCAACAGGAGCCTACGGTTAATCTTACGAGCGAGCAACAATCCATGAATAACCATTATCAACAGAAGACTAAAGTTATTCAGGCATGCAAAATAACACTACCATGATCAACAGGAGACTAAGGTTAACCTACCAGGCTAACAAAACCACCATAATTAACAAGGGACCAAGGTGAATCTTCCATGTTAGCAATACAACCATGATCAACAATGGCCTAAGGTTAATCTGCCATGCCAACAAGTACTTCATGATCAACAGGACACTAAGGTTAATCTGCTAAGCTTAAAATATTTACATAATCAACATGAAACTAAGGTTAATATGCCATGCTAAGAAAACTACCAGGATCAAGAGGGACCAAGGTTAATCTGCCATGCTATAAAAAAAAATCATTATGAACAAGGGAACAAGATTTATCTGCAAAGATAACATTTTCATGATCAAGAAGGGACCAAGGTTAATATGCCATGCTAACAATAACACCATGATCAACAAGGAATCAAGGATAATCTCCTGCACTAAGAAGATCAATATAGGACCAAGATTAATCTACCATGCTAACAACACTAACATGACCATCAAGGGACCAAGGTTATCTGTCTTACTAACAAGAACACCATGAACGATAAGGAACCAATAAGGAACCAAGATTATCTGCCATGCTAACAACACCGCCATGATTAACAAAGGACAAAGGTTGATCTGCCATACTATCAACAACCGCATGATTAACGAGGGTTCAAGTTTGATCTGATATTGCTAACAATGCTATGGCTAAAAAAGGGCCAAGATTAATCTGCCATGCACACAATACCTCTTAGATCAATAAGAGACTGAGGTTAATCGACATGTTAAAAACACCACCATAATCAACAGGGGACCAGAGTTAATATGTTATGCGAACAACACCATTAACCAAGGTTACTCTAATATGATAACAACACCACCGTGATCAACAGGACACGAAAGTTAGTCTGCCATACTAACAACACGATGATCATTAAGGGACCCAATCTTAGTCTGCCATGCTAGCAACATTATCATGATCAACAAGGAACCAATATTAATCTACTATGCATGAAAAACATCATGATCAGCAAGAAACCCAAACAGATCTTCAATGCTAAAGATACTACCATGATCAACAAGGAACTTAGGATAATCTGTCATGCTAACAACATTACAATGATCAATAGTGGACTAAGGCTAATCTGCAATAATAACTACATCATGATCAACAGGACTCTGAGGTTAATCTGCCAAGCTAAAAACATTGCCATGATCACCAGGGGACTAACGTTAATCTTCCAGGCTAACAAAACTACCAGGATCAAGAAGGGACAAAGGTTAACCTGCCATGCTAACAACACTACTATGATCAATAAGTGACCAAGGTTAATCTGCAATACTACATAAAACATTATGATCAACAAGGGAATGAGAATTTTCTGCAATGCTAACAACACTCATGATCAACAAGGAACCAAGGTATATATGCCGTGCTAACAACGCCGCCATGATCAGCAAGGTACCAAAAAAATCTTCCAGTCTACTAGTATCATCATCATAAACAAGGAACCAAAGTTGCTCAGCCATGATAGCAAAACTACCATGATCAGCAGGAGATTAAAGGTTAATCTGCCATGCTAAAAGCGTTACTATGATCAACAGGGCACTACGGCTAATCTACCATACTGACAACAATACCATTTACAGCCATGATCAACAGAAGATTTAGGTTAATATGCCATGCTAAAAAAAAAAATCAAAAACCAACAAGGGACCAAGGTAAATCTGCCTTTGTAATAATATCATCATGATCAACAGGGGAACAAGGTTAATCTGCCAAGCTAGCAGCATCATCAACAAGGGACCAAAGTTGATCTGCCATGCTAACAATAGGAGATTTGTGTAAATCTGCCATGCTAACAACGCTACCATAATCAACAGGAGGCTACAGTTCATCTGCCGTGCTAATAACAATACGATAAATAACCATTGTCAACAGAAGACTAAGGTTAATCAGGCATGCAATAAAACACTACCATGATCAACAGAAGATTAAGGTTAATCTACCAGGCTAACAAAACTACCATGATCAACAAAGGACCAAGGTGAACCTGCCTTGCAAACAACACTACCATGATCAACAAAGGACCAAGGTGAACCTGCCTTGCAAACAACATAATGTTGATCAACAATGGACTAAGATTAATGTGCCATGCTAAGAATTACATCATGATCAACAGGACACTAAGGTTAATCTGCCAAGCTGATAGCATTGCCATGATCAACAGGGGACTAAGATTAATCTGCCATGATAACAAAATACAAGGATCAAGAGAGACCAATGTTAATATGCCATGCTTAAAAAACATCATGCTCAATAAGGAAACAAGGTTTATCTGCAATGCTAACATGACATTCTTGACCAACAAGGGACCAAGGTAAATATGACATGCTACCAACAGCACCATGATCAGCAAGGGACCAAAAATATGCCAATGTAATAAAATCATCATCACAAACAAGGGACCAGAGTTGATTTGCCATTCTAACAACACTACCACGATCAACAGGGGATTAAAGTGAATCTACCATGCTAACAACGCTGCTATGATCAACAAGGACATTACGGATAATCTACCGTGCTAATAGCACTACAATAACAATCATGATTACCGGAACACTAAGCTTAATCTGTCAAGCAAAAGAACAGTACCATGATCAACAGGAAACTAAGGTTAATCTGCCAGGCTAACAAACCACCATGATCAAAGAGTGACCAAAGTAAATCTACCACACTAATAATAACATGATCAACAAGAGACGAAGGTTAATCTGCCATGCTAAAAACAACTCCATAATCAACAGAAGATTACTTTTAATCTGTAATGCTAACAACACTACCCTGATGAACAAGATGTTACCGTTAATCAACCGTGCTGATATCACTACCATGGTCAAAGGGATATCAAAGTTAATATGCCACGTAAAACAACTCATAATGATGAACAGGACACTAAGGTGATCTGCCACACTAACACAATTATATGATCAACAAAAAGGAAACAACGGCTAATCTGCCACGCTGAGAACATCATGATGAGGAAGGGAACAAGGTTAATCAGCCATGCTGACAAAGCTACAACGATCAACAAGGGACCAAGGTTAATCTGCCATGCTAGAAACATCATGATCAAGGGTACAGGTTTTATCTGCTATGCTAACAACACCACCATGATCAGCAAAGGACCAAGTTAAATCTGCCAACCTAAGAACACCACCAAGATTAACAAGGAACCAAAATTAATCTGCCAAGCTAGGAACATCATCTTCAACAAGGGACCAAAGTTGTTCTGCAGTGCTAACAAAACTACCATGATTAATAGGAGATTCGTGTAAATCTGCTATGCAAGCAATGCTACCATAATCAACAGGAGGCTACGGTTAATCCGACGTGCTAATAACAATACCATGAATAATCATTATCAACAAAAGACTAAAGTTAATCAGGCATGCAAAATAACACTACCATGATCAAACAGGAGACTGAAGTTAATCTACCAGGCTAACGAAACTACCATGATCAACAAGGGACTAAGGTGAATCTTCAATGCTAACAACATTACCATGAATAACAATGGACTAAGGTTAATCTGCCATGCTAACACCTGCATCATGATCAACAGGACACTAAGGTTAATCTGCCAAGCTTAGAACATTTCCATGATCAACATGGAACTACGATTAATCTGCCATGCAAAGAAACCTACCAGGATCAAGAGGGACCAAGGTTATTCTGCCATGCTACAAGGAAACATCATTATCAACAAGGGAACAAGATTTATCTGCAATGCTAACAACACTTTCTTGATCAACAAGGAATCAAGGTTAATTTACCGTGCTAAGAACGTCAAGATGATGAATAAAAGATCAAAATTAATCTGCAATGCTAACAGAATCATTGTGATCAACATGGGACCAAGATTTATCTACCATACTAACGACACTAACATGACCATCAAGGGACCAGGGTTATCTGTCATAGTAAAAAGAGCACCATGAACGACAAGGAAATGATTATCTGCCATGCTAACAACACCACCATGATGAGCAAGAGACCAAAAACAATTTGCCAGTGCATTGATATCATCACAAACAAGGGCCCAAATTTGATCTGACCTGCTAGCAACACTACCATACTCGATAGGACATTAGGTTTAATCCACCGTACTAAGAACACTACCATTAACAAGCATGATTAACGGAACACTAAGGTTAATCTGTCATGCAAAATAACAGTACCATGATCAACATGAGACTAAGGTTAACTGACAGGCTATCAAAACTACCATGATGAACAAGGGACCAAGGAAAATCTGCCACACTAGCAATAACATTATGATCAACAAGGTATCAAGGTTAATTTGCCATGCTAACAGCAAAATCATGATCAAGAAGGGACCAAGGTAATTCTTCCATGCTAAAATACTACCATGATAAAAAAGGGACCAAGGTTAATCTGCCATGCTAACAACACCACCTGGATCAACAAGGGACCAAGGTTAAGCTGTCATGCTAGCAAAATCATAATAAATAAGGGATGAAGTTTATCTGCCAGGAGAAAAACTACATCATGATCAACAGGACACGTAGGTTAATCTGCCATGCTGGCAACACTACCATGATCAAAAGGAGACTACGGTTATTCTGCCGTGCTAATAACACTACCATGATCAACAGGATATTAAACCTGATATGCCAACCAAAACAACACAAAAGTATCAACAGGACACTAAGTTAATCTGCCACACTAGCAAAACTACTTTGATCAACAAAGAATAGGAACCACGGCTAATCTAACACGCTAACAACATCATGATGAGGAAGGGACTAAGGTCATTCCGCCATGCTAACAAAACTACAATGATCAACAAGGGACCAAGGTTAATCTGCCATGCTAGAAACATCATGATCAACAAGGGACCAATTAGCTCTGCCATGCTAGCAACAATACCATGATCAATAGAAGATTCATGTAAATCTACCATGCTAAGGATGCTACCATAATCAACAAGAGGCTACGGTTAATCTGCAGTGCTAATAACAATACAATAAATAACCATGATCAACAGAAGACTAAGGTTAATCAGGCATGGAAAATAACACTACCATGATCAACAGGAGATTAAGGTTAATCTGCCAGGCTGATAAAGCTACTATGATAAGCAAGGGACCAAAGTGAATCTGCCATGCTAGAAATAACATCATGATCAAAGAGGGACCAAGGTTGATCTGAAATGCTTATAACAGTACCATGATCAACAAGGGACCAAGGTTAATTTGAAATGCTAACAACATCATATTAAAAAGGGAACAAGGTTAATCTGCCATGTAAAGATTTCTACCATGATCAACAAATGACCAAGGTTAACCTGCCATGCTGGCAACATCATAATAAAAAGGGACCAAGATTAATCTAGCGTTCTAACAACTACATCATGATCAACAGGACACTAATGTTAGTCTGCCATACTAACAACACTACCATGATCAACAAGAGACTACGGTTAATCGTCCGTGCTATTAATGATACCATTATGAACATAATATTAAAGTTAATCTGCCATGTAAAAGAGCACTAAAATGATCAACAGGACACTAAGGTTAATCTTCCAGACTTAAAACTACCATGATCAAAACGGTTAATCTGAAATGTTAACAAAAACGTCATGACAAGGAAGGGACCATGCTAACAAGACGACCATGATCAACAAGTGACGAAGGTTAATGTGATGTGCTAACAACATCGTCACGATCAACAAGGGACCAAGGTTTATCTGCCATGTTAACAACACTGCCGTGATGAACAACGGACCAAGTTTAATCTGCCAAGCTAAGACCTACATTGTGATCATCAAGAGAACAACGTTTATCTGCCATGGTAACAATACAACCATAATCAACAATGTGCCAAGGTTAACCTGCAAACATCACACTGATCCACAATGGACCAAATTTAATCTGCCATACTAACAGCAACTTCATAATAAACAAGGGACCAAGGTTAATCTGACACGTTAACAACACTATCATGATCAACAAGTGACCAAAGTTAATCTGACATGCTAACAACACCACCAAGATGAACAAGGGACGAAAGTTAATCTGACGTACTAACAAGATCTTCCTGATCAACAAGGGACCAAAGTTAATCTGCCATGCTAATATCACCATGATCAACAAAGGACCAAAGTTAATCTGCCATGCTAACAATGTCATGATCAACAAGGGAAACAGGTTAATCTGCCACGATAACAACACCACCATGATCCACAAAGGACCAAGGTTAGTCTGCCAGGCTAACAGAAACATCATGATCAACAAGGAACCAATGTTTATCTGGCGTGCTAACAACACCACCATGATTAACAAGGAACAAAGTTAATCTGCAATGCTAGCAATATTTTCATGATCAACAAGGGACCAAGGTTAATCTGCAATGCTAAAAATACTACCATGATGAGCAAGGATCCAAATTTAATCTACCACATCATGATCAACAAGGGACCAAGGTTTATCTGCCTTGGTAAAAACTCTACCATGATCAACAAAGGACCAAGGATGATCTGCCATGCTAACAACATCATGATTAACAGAGGACCAAGGTCTATCTTCCATGCCAACAACACTATCATGATCAACAAGGGAACAAGATTAATCTGCCATGGTAACAACTCATCAAGATCAACAAGGGACCAAGATTTATCTGCCATGCTAACAACTCTTACATGATCAGCAAGGGACCAAGGATAATCTGCCATGATAACAACACCACATGATCAACAAGGTACCAAACTTAATCTGCCATGAGAACATCAGTTTCATGATCATCAGGGAACCAAAGTTAATCTGCTATGCTAGAAATACTACAACGATCAACAAGGGCCCAAAGTTAATATATCATGCTAACAACATCATAATCAAGGGACCAATGTTTATCTGCATGATAACAACGCTACCATGATCAACAAAGGACCAAGGTGTATCTTCATGCTAACAACCTTACCATGATCAACAAAGGAACATAGATAATCTACCATGCTAACAACAACATCATAATCAACAAGAGACCAAAGTTTATCCGCCTTACTAACAACACTACCATGATCAACAAAGGAGAAGGTTAATCATCCATGCTAACAACATCATGATCAACAAAAGACCAAGCTTTATCTTCCATTCTAACAACACTACCATGATCAACAAGGTGACAAGGTTGATATACTTTGCTATCAACACTACTGTGATCAACAAGGGACTAAAGTTAATCTGCCATGTTAGAAAAAAAAACAATGATAAACAAGGGAACAAGGTTTATCTGCCATGCTAACACCTCTAAAGTGATCAACAAGGGACCAAGGTTAATCTTCCATGATAGTAACACAACCATGATCAACAAGTGACTAAATTTAATCTGCCATGCTAACGACATCATCATAACCAACAAGACACCAAGGTTAATCTGCCACGCTAACGACACCATCAAAATCAACAGGATATCATTGTTAATCTGCCATGCTTATAACAATATCTTGATCGACAAGAGACTACGGTAAATCTGACGTGCTGATAATGTGACCATGATCAACAGATGATTCATGTTAACCTACCATTCAAAGAAAAAAACATTACCATAATTAAAAGGAGACTTAGGTTAATCTTCCAGGATAAAATATCTAGCATGATCAATAAGTGACCAAGGTTAATCTGCCATGCTGAAAAGAATATCATGATCAACAGAAGAGTAAGGTTAATCTGCCATACTAACGACAGTACCATGATCAACAGGAGACAACGGTTAACCTACCGTAGTAATTACACTACCATGTTCAACAGGAGAATAAGGTTAATCTACCAAGCAAAAAAAGAAAACACTACCATTATTAACAGGAGACTAAGATTAATCGGCTAGACTAACAAAAGAACCTTATCTACAAGGAAAAAAGGTAAATTTACCATACTAAAAATAACATCTAAATCAACAAGGACCAGGGTTAATCTGTCATGCTAAAAACACAACCAGGATCAAAATGGGACCAAGGTTAATCTGCCATGCTAATGAAATCATCATAACCAACAAGAGACCATAGTTAATTTTCCACGCTAACTACACCATCATGATCAACAGGATATTAAGGTTAATCTGCCTTTCTTAGAACAATATCTTGATCAATAAGAGGCGGTTAATCCAATGTGCTTATAAAGCCACCATGACCAACAGGAGACTACGGTTGATCTGCTGTGGCAATAACATTACCATGGTCAGCAGGAGACTAAGGCTAATATGTCATGCAAAAAAAGAAAAAAATGCCATTATCAAAAAGAGACTAAGATTAATCTGCCGGGTTAACAACACCACCATGATCAACAGGGGACAACGGTAAACCTACCATATTCAACAGGAGACTGAGGTTAATCTGCCATGAAAAAAAAAAAAAGAAACACTGCCATTATCAACAGGAGACTAAGATTAGTCTGCCAGGGTAACAAACAACCATATCAACAAGGGACAGAGGTAAATCTACTATGTAAAAGATATCACCATGATCAACAAGGACCAAGATAAATCAGTCATGCAAAAAATACTATCAATATAAAAAAGGGACCAAGATTTATTTGCCATGCTGAAAATAAGATTATGATCAACAAGGGACAATGGTAATCTGCCTTGCTAACAATACCACTATGATCAATAAGAAACCAAGAGTAATCTACCATGTTATGATCATAACCATGATCAACAGGAGATCAGGGGTAATCTGTCATTTTAACGACATCTGAAAAATCAACACGAAACTAAGGTTACTCTGCTGTGCTAGCAATACCACTGAGATCAACTAGAGACGAAAGTTAATTCTCCCATGCCAACAACACCATGATCATCAAGGGACCAAATGTTAATCTGCCTTGCTAACAACACTAACATGATCAACTAGGAACCATTATTAATATACTCTGCACAATATAACTTGTGATCAGCAAGAAACCAAGATTAATCTGCCATGCAAAAGATACTTCATGATCAACAAGGAACCTATGTCAATCTACCATGTTAACAACATTATCATGTTCAGCAAGGAACCGAAAATGTTCTGCCAGTCTAACAACATCATCATTATAAACAGTGGACCAGAGTTGATCTGCTAAGCTAACAACACTACCATGATCAACAGGAGACTAAGGTTAATCTGCCATGCTAACAACGCACCATGATCAAAAAGGCACTACGGTTTATATATCATGCTAACAAACACTATCATTAACAACTATGATTAACAGAAGACTAAGGTTTATCTGCTGTGCAAAAGAACAGTACCATGATTAAGAAGACACTGAGGATAATCAACCGGGGTAACAAGGGACCAAGGTATATCTGCCACACTAACATTAGCATCATGATAAAAAAGACAGCAACGTTAATCAACCATGCTAAAAACCCTAACATAATCAACAAGGGACCAAGTTTAATTTGCCATGCTAACAAGACTACCGTGACCAACAAAGAATCAAGATTAATCAGTCATGCTAGCAATAACATCATGATAAACAAGAGACCAAGGTTATTCTGCCATCCTGACAACTACATCATGATCAACAGAAGACTTAGGCTAATATGCCATGCTGACAACACTGCCATGATTAAAAGAAGACTACGGTTAATCTGCCATGCTAATAGCACTGCCATGATCAACAGGACATTAAAGTTAATATGCCATGCAAAGAAAAAAACTAATGGTCAACAGGACACTAAGGTAATCTATCACACTAACAAAACTACCATGGTCAACCAAAAAAGGAAAACAATGATAATCTGCCACGGTGACAACATCATGATCAGGAAGAGACCAAGGTTAATCCTCTATGACAACAAAACTACAGTGATCAACAAGGGACAAAAGTTCATCTGCCATGCTAACAACATATTCATGATCAAGAAGGGACCAAGGTTGATCTGCCATGCTAACAACACTACCATGACAAACAAAGGACCAAAGTTAACCTGCCATGAGGACATCTTCACGATCAACAAGAGTCAGAATTTGATTAGACATGTATACAACACTTCCTTGATCAACAATGGACCAAGGTTAATCTGCCAGGCTAACAAACACATCATGATCAACAAGGAACCAAGGTTTTTCTGCCATGCTAACAACAACACCATGATGAAAACAGGACCAAAGATAATCTGCCATACTATCAACATTTTCATGGTCAACAAGGGACTAAGGTTAATCCGTAATGTTAGAAATAGTACCACAATCAACAAGGGTCTAAAGTTAATCTACCACATTATGATCAATAAGGCACCAATGTTTATCTACCTTGTTCAAAACGCTACCATCATCAACAAAGGACCAAGGTTAATCTATCATGCTAGCAACATTATCGTGATCAACAAGGGACCAATGTTTATCTTCCATGCTAATAACACTACCGTGATCAACAAGGGACCAAAATTAAACAGCCATACTAACAACGTATTCATTAACAAGGGACTAAGGTTAATCTGCCATGCTAGCAACACTACCATGATCAAGAAAAAAATCAAAGTTAAACTCTTATGCTAACAACACCATCATAATCAACAAAGGACAGAGGTTAATCTGCCAAGATAACAGCGCTACCATGATCAACAAGGGACTAAGGTTAATATGCTATACTGACAAACACATCATGATCAACAAGGAACCAAAGCTTTTCTACCATGATGATAATAGCATGGTGATCAAAAAGAGACCAAATTCAATCTGCTCTACTAACAACATTTCTATGATCATCAAGGAACCAAGGTTAATCTGCCATGCCAAAAACACCACCATGACCAACAAGGAATCAAATCTAATCTACTTGTTAATAACAATACCCTGATCAACAAAGGAGAAATGTTAATGTGCCATAATAACAATATTTTCATGATCAAGAAGGGACCAAGGTTAATCTGCCATGTTGAAAACACTACCATGATAAACAAAGGACCAAAGTTAATCTGCCATGGTATCAGCATCATCACGATCAACAAGGGATCGAGGTCAATTAGTCATGTATACAACACATCCATGATCAACAATGGACCAAGATTACTCTGCCAGGCTAACAGACACATCATGATCAAGAAGGGACCAAGGTTTATCTTAAATACTAATAACACTACCGTGATCAGCAAGAGACCAAGTTTGATATGCCATGCTAATAACGCTACTATGATCAACAGAAGACTAAGGTATATCTACCTCGTTAACAACACCACCATGATCAGTATAAGACTGAGGTTATTTTGCTATGTTAACAACACAATTATCATTGTGAGAACACTAATATTATCAACATTACCATGATCAACGGGAGACTAAGGTTACTCTTCCATGCGAACGACATTATCATGATAAACAGGAAGCTAAGGTTAATCTGCCCTGCTAAAACACTTCCGTGGTCAACAGGAGACTAATGTTAATATGCCATGTGAATAACATTTTGATCAACAAGGGATCAAGGTTAATTTGCCATGCTGAATATTCTAATATTCACTGCTAAAAGCAGTACCATGATCAACAAGGAACAAAGGCTAATTTGCCATGCTAACAGCATTGTGATCAACAAGGGACGAAGGTTGATTTGCCATGCTAAATATTCCCCATGTTTAACAAGGGACTGATGTTAATCTGCCATGTTAACAACACAACTGTGATCAACAAGGAAGAAAGGTTAATCTGCCATGCTAATAACACTATCATCACCAACAGGAGACTACGTTTAATATGCCGTGCTAATAATACTGCCATTATCAACAGGATATCAAAGTTAATATTTCATGCAAGACAACACTACAATGATCAACAGAAGACTAAATTTAATCTGCTGTGCTAAGAACAGTACCATGATCAACAGGCGACAACTGTTAACCTGCTGTGGTGACAACACTGCCATGGTCAACACGAGACTAAGGTTGATTACCATGCGAAAAACAGTCACTACCATTATCAGCAGAAGGCTAAGGTTTATCTGCCAGGCTAACAAAACAACCTTTTCGACAAGGGACAAAGGTAAATATATCATGCTGAAAAGAGCATCATGATCAACAAGGAGCAAGGTTAATCTGTCATGGTACAAACACTACCAAGATCAAAAAGGGACCAAGATTATTATGCCATTCGAAGGACTTCATCATAACCAACAAGACACCAAGGTTAATCTGCCACGCTAACGACACCATCATGATCTACCACACTAATAACTTCTCCATGATCAACAAGTTACCAAGTTTAATATGCCATGCTATCAACACTACCATGATCAACAAAGGACCAAAGTTAATCTGCCATGCTAACAACATCATCGTGATCAACAAGGGACAGAGATTAATTGGACATGAATACAGTATTACCATGATCAACAAAGGACCAAGGTTAATCTGCCAGGCTACATAAACATCACGAACAACAACGGACCAAGGTTACTCTGCTTGCTAACAACACCACCATGATCAACAAGGGACCAAATTTAATCTGTCATACTAACAGCATTTTCATGATCAACAAATGGACTAAGGTTAATCTGCAATGCTAAAAACACCATCATGGTCAACAAGGGCCCAAAGTTAATCTACCATGCTAACAACATCACGATCAACAAGGGACAAAGGTTTATCTGCCTTGGTAATAACGTTACTATAATCAGCAAAGGACCAGGGCTTATATGCTATGCTACCAACACTACCGTGATCAACAAAGGACCAGGTTTAATCTGCCAAGCTGAAATCTACATCATGATCAACAGACCAAAGTTTCTCTGCCATGCTAACAACACCACTATGATCAACAGGGGACCAAAGTTAATCCCCTATGCTAACAACATTTTCATGATCAACAACGGAGCAAAGTTAATCTGTATTGCTGAAATACTACCAAGATCAACAAGGGCACAAAGTAGATATATCATGCTGAAAACATCATGTTTAACAAGGGACCAATTTTTCTCTGCCTTGGTAACAACTCTACAATGACCAACAAAGGACCAAGGTTAATTTGCCATACTATCAACGTTATAATGATCAAAGAGGTACCAATATTAGTCTGCCATACGAACAACACTACTATGATCAACAAAGGACTAAGTTTACACTGACAAGTTATTATCTACATCTTGATCAACAAAACAAAGTTTATATGCCATGTTAACAGCACCATTATGATCAGTAATGTACCAAGGTTAACCTGCCATGCTAACAATATCACACTGATCCACAAGGGACTACAGTTAATCTGCCACGCTAACAATTTCTTCATGGTCTACAAGGGACCAAGGTTAATATGCTAAGCTAACAACACCACCATGATCAGTAATGTACTAAGGTCAACCTGCCATGCTAACAGTATCACACTGATTCACAAGGGACCAAAGTCGGTCTACCACACTAATAACATATTCATGATCAACAAGAGACCGAAGTTAATCTGCCATGGTAACAACATCACCATGATCAACAAGGAACCAAATCTAGTCTACCATGTTAACAACACTACCATGATCAACAAGGGACAAAAGTTAATCTGTCAAAATAACAATATAATCATGATCAACAAGGGACCAAGGTTAATCTGCCATGCTGACAACACTACCATGATCAACAAAGAACCAAAGTTAACCTACCATGATAACGTCATCACGATCAATAAGGGACAGAGGTTGATTAGCTATTAATAAATCTCTACCATGATCAACAAGGGACGAAGGATAATCTGCCAGACTAACAAACATATTGTGATCAACAAAGGACCAAGGTTTATCTGCCATGCTAAAAACAACACCATGATGAACAATGGACCAAAGTTAATATGCAATACTATCAACATTTTCATGGTCAAGAAGAGACCAAGGTTAATCTGTAATGCTGAAAATAGTACCACGATCAACAAGGGCCCAAAGTTATTCAAGATCATAAGGGACCAAGGTTTATCTACCTTGTTAACAACGCTACCATGATCAATAATGCTAACAACATTATTATAATCAACAAGGGAACAATGTTTATCTTCCATGCAAACAGCATTACCATGATCAACAATATACCAAGTTTAATATGCCATTCTAACAACTCGACCATGGTCAACAGAAGACTATGGTATATCTGCCACATTAACAACACCACCATGATCAATTTAAGACTAAGGTTAATCTGCCATGCTAACAACACAACTATCATCTGAGGACACTAGGCTTAATCCTCTTTACTAACATTACCATGATCAAAGGGAGACTAAGGTTAATCTGCCATGCTAACAACACTATCATGATAAACAGGAAGCGAAGGTAAATCTTCAGTGCTAAAAACACTCCAATGATCAACAGGACACTACGATTAATATGCCCTGCTAATAACATTTTGATCAACAAGGGACCAAGGTTAATTTGCCATGCTGAATATTTCTATATTCAGTGCTAAAAACAGTCCCATGATCAACAAGTGACCAAGGCTAATTTGCCATGCTAGCAACATTTTGATCAATATGAGACCAAGGTTAATTTGCCATGCCAAATATTCTACCATGGTCAACACGGGACTAAGGTTAATCTGCCACGGTAACAACACCACCGTGATGAACAAGGAAGAAAGGTTAATCTGCCAGACTAACAAAGCTACCGTGATCAACATGAGGCAACGATTAATTTGACATACTAACAACATATTCATGATTAAGAAGGGACCAAGGTTAATCTGCCACGCCTACAACATTACCGTGATCAACAGGGGACCAAGTTTAATCTGCCAAGCTAAAATCTACATCATGATCAACAAAACAAGGTTTATCTGTCATGCTAACAGCACTATCATGGTCAAATATGTACCAAGGTTTACCTGCCATGCTAACAATATCGCACTGATCTACAGGGAACCAAGGTTAATCTGCCACACTAACAGCTCCATGATCAACAAGTAACCAAGGTTAATATGCCATGCTGTCAACACTACCATGATCAACTAAGGATCAAAGTTAATCTGCCATACTAACACCATTTTCATGATCAACAAATGGACTAAGGTTAATCTGCAGTGTTAGAAACACTAGCATGATCAGCAAGGGCCCAAAGTTAATCTACCATGATAAAAACATCACGATCAACAAGGGACAAAGGTTTATCTGCCTTGGTAACAACGTTACCATAATCAGCAAAGGACCAGGTTTTATCTGCCATGCTAACAACATTATCATGATCAATAAGGGACCAAGGTTAATCTGCCATGCTAACAATATCATACTGATCTACGGGGGACCAAATCTAATCTTCCACACTAACAACTTCTCCATGATCAACAAGTCACCAAGGTTAATATGCCATGCTATCAACACTACCATGATCAACAGAGGACCAAAATTAATCGGCCATGCTAACAACATCATCGTGATCAACAAGGGACAGAGATTAATCTGCCAGAATAACAGTATTACCATGATCAACGAGAGACCAAGGTTAATCTGCCAGGCCACAAAAACATATGAACAACAAGGGACCAAGGTTTATCTGCTATGCTAACAACACCACCATGATCAACAAGGGACCGAGTTTAATCTGCCATTCTAACACCATTTTCATGATCATCAAATGGAATAAGGTTAATCTGCAATGCTAAAAACATTACCATGATCAACAAAGGCCCATTGTTAATCTGTCATGCTAATAACATCAAGATCAACATGGGACAAAAGTTTATATGCCTTGGGAAGGACGTTACCATAATCAACAAGGGACCAGGGTTAGTCTGCCATGCTACCAACACTACCGTGATCAACAAAGGACCAAGTTTAATCTGCCATGTTAAAATCTACATCATGATCAACAGAACAAGCTTTCTCTACCATGCTAACAACACTATCATGATCAGTAAAGTACCAAGGTTATCATACCATGCTAACAATATCACTCTGATCCACAAGGAACCAAATTTAATCTGCCTCACTAACAACATATTCATGATTAAAGAAGTACCAAGGTTAATCTGGCATGCTAACACCACCACCATGATCAACAAGGGACCAGATTAATCTACTGTGCTAACAGCACCACCATGATCAGCAAGGGACCAAAGTTAATTTGCTATGCTAACAACATATTCATGATCAACAAGGGACCAAGGTTAATCTGCTATGCTTAAAACACTCACATGATCAAGAAAGGACCAAAGTTGATATGCCATGCTAGCAACATTATCATATCAAAAAAGAGACAGGTTACTTAGCTATGAATAAAACTGTATCATATTCACATGGGACCAAGGATAATCTTCCAGGCAAACAGACACATCATGATAAAAAAGGGACAAAGTTTATCTGCCATGTTAACAACACCAGTATGATCAACAAGGGACCAAAGTTAATCTGCCATACTAACAACATTTTCATGATCAACAAGGGATCAAGGGTAATCTGTAATGCTAAAATAATACCATGATTAACAAGGGCCCAAAGTACATCTTCCATGCTAATAACATTATGTTAAATTAGCAAGGAACCAATGTTTATCTGCCTTGGTAACAAAGCTACCATGATCAACAAAGGACCAAGGCTAATTTGCCATACTAACAACATTATAATGATCAAAGAGGTACCAATGCTAATCGGCCATGCTAAGAACACTACCGTGATCAACAAGGGACTAAGTTTAATCTGACAAGCTAAGATCTACATCATGATCAACAAAATAAAGTTTATCTGCCATGCCAAGAGCACCATCATGATCAGTAACGTACCAAGGTCAACCTGACATGCTAACGATATCACACTGATCCACAAGGGACTACAGTTAATCTGCCACACTAAAAACGTTTTCATGATCAACAACGGACCAAGGTTAATCTGCCATGCTAACAACACCACCATGATCAGTAATGTACTAGGGTCAACCTGCTATGCTAAGAACATCACACTGATTCACAAGGGACCAAAGTCAATCTGCTACACTAACATCTTCATGATTAACAGGGGACCAAAGTAAATATGCAACGCTAACAACACCGCCATGATCAACAAGGAACCAAATCTAATCTAGCATTTCTTTTTTTTTTTTAATGTTGAAGGCTCCAGTCACGGACAAAAGTCCACATCAAGGCCGGGCCCTAATTGAAATATAGA